>QKWP01000946.1:115019-126492 GCA_003550325.1 Gigaspora rosea
CGGTTACGTTAAATTCTATACATTAAAGACTAAAGGGACATTGCACAGTAAAATAAATGCATTTTCTATAAGTGCCTTCTACGAGCACTTATTAAAACCTTGACCTTTATAAATGCACTTCTCTTACTAGTATTATTTTTTAAGTAAACGTTGTTAGAGTTTGGTAGGTGCATTTGGAGATCCGACTGTATGTGAACGCGTAAATGTGTAAATGGTGAATGCGTGAATGCGTGAATGCATGAATGCGTGTATGCGTGTATGCGTAAAGCTTAAAAAGCAATAAAAGAAGTAGTCAATTAAATAATATAACATGATGTATAATGGGGTGCGCGTTATTTCAGGGCGCGCATAGGCATTATTTCGAAACCAGATATGAAATTTTTAGGGGTCGCAATTTTTGAATTAACGCCCCTGCCCACTATTACAAGAATTTACGGTATTCGAAATTAAACAAGGCGCAAATACAGTTGATACCTATATTAACTGCTTTAAACGCTTCAAGGGATGAGTAGATCTCACTGGTGCTTTTTCTGAAGCCGTCATGATCCAGTTCTTTATTCAAGGACTACGACCTAAATACACTATGAATGTCCAAACTGCCAAACCTGCTGAATTGGATGATGCTATTACTGAAGCAAGAAAATAGGAAACTGGTCGAATAATGGCCTCTGCACATAATACCAATGATGCCAACCAAGCTTTTAACGCCTCACTGAACAGATTGCTAAGCTTAGCATAAATCTCGCTGAAAAACAAGCTGCTCCTCCTACTCCTACTCCTGCCTACTATACTAACCAAAGTAAGAACTGACCCCAATCTAATGTTGGAAATGCCACATGCTATTATTGTGGTCAAAAAGGACATTTCATTCGAAATTGTCATACTTGGTACCAGGATAATAAAAAGGATTACCAAGAATACCAATCTCGAGGCAGAAGCAGTAATTACTCCTCTAGGAATAATCGATCCTATGATCACTCCAGATCCAGAAATAGAAGCCAGTCCCAAGATAGAAATTATAACCGCTCAGGATATAACCAATCCAGGAGCCGAAGTCAGTTTCGTGATAGATACAGAGATAACCGAAGCTATCGCTCCTCTAATCAATCCAGGTCTCGAAATCGATCATCTATACCCTATCCTCGTGATGTTTATACTCTTGACACTGCCAATAATTACATCTACAAACAATTTGAAGCCTTTTTGGCTAATGAAACTATTAGATCTTCCCTCGCCAATTATTTGATTGAAGAATCCAAAACTCCTCAGACCCAGATACCTACCTACACTACTCCTGTTAAGTGTAATATCAAACTTAATGGAAAGTCCTATCATGCTGTAATTGATAGTGGTGCTGCTATCAGCATGATTTCTAGCCAAGTTGTAAGAGAACTTGGATTGAAGATAGAAGCATCCTCCTCTAGCCTTATTGTCTCAGCCACTGGACTCTCTGTTCGATCCCTAGGTATAATCAAAAATTTATCTATTGAAATTGAAGGAACCACTATCCCTATAGATGTTGAAGTAATGAATGCTACCTCTTACTCATTGCTTCTAGGTAATGACTGGTCACAAAAAGTAGATGCCAGTTATAGTTAGAAAAACAAAGCTTATACTCTCAGATGGAATAAAAAGAAAATTCACGTACCTACCACCTACAAGCACGATCAACCTTTACCTGCCCAACCAACTATCACTAATGAAAGGAATTAGAAAAGTTTGAACAAGAATACCTTTATCCAAAAGAAGCCTACGTGATAGAAACAGAATATGACAATTGGACAACTGTCACTCATAGATCCAGACCCAGCACCTCCTTTACTAAACAAAAATGTGGACGCTGCTACTCCTATAACTATCTTTATGCTGACTGTTCTAACAATGAAGGTTACTGTTGCCATCGTTATGGACATCTTGCTGCATATTGCCCAAAGCAAGCCCCCAAAAGAAATATTTGTAAAACCTGCTCTCAACCTGGCCACCTATATAGGGACTGCTCTAATAACCTATGTTATCAATGTAGAGAATATGGACACATTGGTGCCAACTGCTCCCAAATGACCCAGATCCTTGAAAACCAACAATATCAATATGGTTGTCAATCTCAGGAAGTAAATGCCAATCGGCTACCCCATTTTTCCCCTTTTAGAGTTAGCCATTGCTATAAATGCAAGGTACCCAAAAGACCAGAAAAAATCAGGCCTTTGGAGCAAACCTTAGTTTGCAAAGGATATTGGAATGATTTCCATCATACTCTAGACCAGGATGACCCTCGAAGTATCGAATTCTTCACAAATGGTGAAGGCCAGGGAACGCTAACGAAATGTAGCTCTGCAGAGAGCAAGGTATTAGATCCAAAATGATTAAACTCGATTCTATTCGAAAAGATACTCGGTTCTGCAACCTTGAATGTTTGTATGCTTATAAAGCTGCTAAGGATATAGAATGAAACCCCAACTACAACTTATGGACTCGAGTACGCCATTATACCGAATCTACCAGAAATGCAAGACATGCATATAACCTTAACTAGAGCTGAATTTATCGACTTGCCCAGATACAGATTAGAGAAAGTAATGAAGACCTCGCTTATGCTCTTGAACCCCAAATAGCTGATCGATCCAACCAGGACTATACCTATGATGAAGTTAATATCATCATGAGAGCCTCCCAAATACAATTGAGTAAAACTGAAGAAGAAACTTTACAAAAAATTTTAGAAGAATCTTTTGATACTAGTCATCCAGACTTTGATCAAAGAAAAACTATGGAAAACTTACAAAGAAATTTCCAAGGAACTGTTGGACTTTGTAAGGAATGTATAATGGTCAAAAAAAACACTGAGTTAGAACAATTTGACTTCTATTGTGAGGAATGTTATGAAACACTTTACCCTCCTCCAGACCCAGAAGTTCTGTCTCCTTCAATCTCTCCAACACCAGGATCACCTGTTGTTGCACCTATAAAAACTGCACTGGCAATTTTAGAACCCACAGATCTAGTCCCGCTCCTTCAGGAACAGATTAGGCAATAGGCCCAAATCATTGCTCTACTACAGGAACAGGCCAAAACTTTTGAACGCCAGGACCAGACCATAAAGGAACTACAAGCCCGAGTTAGTTACTTTGAAACCTTCTATCATCAACTAAGGAACTTGTATAATGAATCCTCTTCCTCTACTGCTCCTGTATCCAATCTTAATAATGGTGATGCTCAAAATTTTTGAGTCATCCTGAGCAAGATCAAAAACTACTCGAAGATACAGACAATTCTAGACCCAGAATTATTCAGGAAATTTATACTGTGACTTAGGAAATAAAACCAAAAGTAGGGCCCTTAACTACTCACCAAAGAGCCCAATATCGACAACTGCTTCTTGAATTTGCTGATCTCATTGCAAAAGATATGACCCAACTAGGTAGAACTGACCTAGTGACCCATAGAATTTTTACTGATAACGTATCCCCTGTCAGTTTTCGACCTTATATGGTGCCACTTACCAAACAAATATTCATTAATGAAGAGATACAACAAATGTTGGATAACAAATTAATAAAAGAGTTCTCTAGCCCTTGGGCCTCTCCTGTTGTATTGGTAACAAAGAAAAATGGAAAAAAAAGATTTTGTGTAGATTATAGAAAACTCAATGCTGTTACCAAGAAGGACCAATATCCTCTGCTCCAAATAGATGAAATGCTTGACTCACTTGCTGGAGCTATCTATTTTTCCACCCTTGATCTTATGAGTGGATACTAGCAAGTAAAAGTACACCCAGAAGATAGAGAGAAAACTGCTTTCATCACTAGATATGGAACCTATGAGTTCAATGTCATGCCCTTTGGACTATGTAATGCCCCTGCTACCTTTCAACGCCTTATGAATAAAGTTTACAAAGGCATAGCTTACAAATATGTAGTAGTATACCTGGATGATACCAATGTCTTCTCACAAATATTTGATGACCATATTAAGCATCTAAGAGAAGTATTTACCAGGATACGTGAAGCAGGATTGAAGTTAAACATAGAGAACTGCAATTTTTGGATGAAATGCCTACCTTTCTTAGAACATATAATAGAAGAAAAAGGAATCTCCCCAGACCCAGACAAGATAATTGCTGTTCAGAAAATCCAACCTCCAAAAAGTGTTACCCAACTATGCTCATTCTTAGGCCTTGCTGGATACTATCGACAGTTCATTAAACACTTCTCCTCTATTGCCTACCCTTTTAATCAATTGCTACATAAGGACAATACTTATGAATGGAATGACCAATGTCAAAAAGCCTTTGATGAACTCAAGCACCGACTTACCACTGCTCCTATTCTTATCTATCCAGACTACAAAAGAGAATTTATTCTAGCCACTGATGCTTCCTATACCGAATTTGGAGCCATCTTAAGTCAAATATCGAATGATAAAAAGGAACATCCTATTGCTTATGCAAGTAAAAGCTTAAAAAAGAAAGAAATGAACTATAGAGCCACTGAATTAAAATGTGCTGCCATAGTATGGAAGGACCCCGAACAATATATATAGAGGTTACATTGAAATTTTGGCTAAAAAGGTTACTTTTTTACAAAAATGTTACATTTGAAAAGTGGATATTGGTCAAAAGGTTATATTTAAAAGTAGATAAAAGCTTTTAATGTTATATTATTAAAAGTGGATAAAATTAATAAGTTTTAAATAGGTTGTATTTAAAATTTGGATAAAGAAAAAATTTTTTAAAAAAACCTTGTTTTGAAAAAAATTTTTTTTTAAGAAAAATTTTTTTTTAAAAAATATTTTTTTAAGAAAAAAATTTTTTTTGAAAAAATTTTTTAAAAAAAAGTATTGTTATATTTAATATTTGGTTAAAATTTATTAAATATTAAAGCTTATATGTAAAATATGGTTAATTAGCTCTAATAAAAAGTGGATAAAAATTTTAAAAAGTTTATATTAAAGCTAATGTAACCTCTATATGTATTGTTCAGGGTCCTAGTATGGGCCATTGAACATTTCTACAAATATTTTGGTACAAGTCACTTCATACTGGTTATCAACCACTTTGCTCTCAAATGGTTAAAATTTTCGCAACCAAAAGGACGTTTAGGCTGGTGGATAATGAAACTCCAACCTTACCACTTTACTATCATACATAAATCTGGAAGAATCCATTTGAATGTTGATGCTCTCTCGATTACTGACCCAGACATACTCCTCTACAACTGCTATTACATGAACTTGGACCAATATCAAAATTTAATAGAGTATTTAGAAACAGACACACTTCCCTCTAATTTAACGGACAATGAAAAACGGACAATTATTAATCAATCTAGACATTATAAAGTAAAGGATAAATTATTATATAAAAAGAATCGAAAAGACCCAGACAAACCTATTAGAGTAATCAAATTGACCGAAGTTGAACCAATTTTGTATATGATGCATAGTCATCCTACTGCTAGACATTTAGGAACAGATGCTATGTATTATAAAATATCTGAACGATACTATTGGAACCAAATGTACAAAGATGTTCAAAATTATGTCCCTCTTGTGAAGTCTGCCAAAAACAAGGCAAAAGCAAAAGAAAAGAACCTCTCCACCCTATCCAAGTTGGAAGAGCCTTTGAATGAATAGGCATAGACCTAGTAGGACCTTTACCAATAACCGCTCACAACAATCGCTACATTATTGTTGCAACTGATTATCTTACTCGCTGGCCTGAAGCTAAAGCTGTACTAGATGCAGGTACAGAAACTCTAGCAAAATTCATTTTTGAAGAAATTGTTTGCAAATATGGAGTTTCCAAGATTATTCTTTCTGATAATGGAAAGAATTTCACTAGTGAAGTTGTTAGAGTATTGTGTGAAAAATTTTTGATAAAACACATATTCTCCTCACCTTAGCATCCACAGACCAATGGAATGGTTGAAAGATTAAATAGAACACTTTGCAATTCTCTTGCAAAAGTCACAGAAAATATTGAAGATTGGGACCTGAACATATCTGCTATACTGTTTACATATAGAACTAAGAGACATGCAACCACTGGATATACCCCTTTCCACTTGGTATATGGTAAACAAGCTATCCTACCCATTGAAACTGTTATTCCTGTAGACCCAGTTGACTCAGATGAGAAAATATCATTAGAAGATAGTATATTACAAAGAGCCTTTGATTAATAGAAGAATTACCATACCAACATAATGCTGCCAGAGTAAATACAATTAAATCCCAAAAGAAACAGAAAGTTAGATTTGACTCAAGAATACAAAAAGAAGAATTTGAAATTGGTAACAAAGTTTGGGTACAAAGAAAAGACATAAAAGCCTTTCGCTCTGCAAAATTTGAGAAGAGAAAAGAATAGAACCATTTATTGTTAAGGAAAAATTAAATAATGGCGCCTATAAACTGTGTACAATAGATGGAAAAACATTAAAGTAGTACTACAATAGCGATCATCTTGTTAAATACTACGAGAAACAAGATTGGCAACATATGATTGTCATTTAGAATTTTCGGAGAGAAATTCTTAAAATGGATGAAAACACAGCCTTAACCCCTTAATTTATAGTGTACAACAAACAATTTTTTTTTAGAATCTAAGTCACCCCATTTTATTTGAAAATTAGAAGTAATAATAATATATAGAAATCAGATTTTTGAATCCGTAAAACGTTTGCTACTAAGTAAAGTTGATCAATATTACTCCGTTTGACTAAAATTTTGACTGTATACCCATTAGAAGATTCCACATCTTTTCTACTAAGCTTATCTTAGTACGAAAACGCCTTCAGAACACGCAAATCGACTTGACGACATTTTTGATTTACAAGAAGATTTTTGGTTATGTGATCTACGTTACGAATTTTGATCACATAATAGCCGTTACGAACATAATAGATATTGCAAAACAATTATTTAGTCTTATTTTTATTACCATGTACAACAATATTTTTATTATTAGATTAGCCACCTTTATTCCAATATTACAATTTCTAAAAATATTTCTCCTTTTCCTTTTTCTCTCAAAGAACAAAACTTTAATTTTCTTTATGGAAACTTTAACACTCCAACCCAAACCTTATTTACTCTTGCTGAATTTATTAAGCATTGGAATTTAGACCCCTTATTACAAAATCATAGTTTGGGTATTACTCTAAATAATGTTATTATAACTAATGGGAAAGAAGTTTTGCTCTTTTTACAATTTCCTACAGAAAATGAAACCCAGATCCAAAATGATCCTTTACCTGAACCAAATCTTGAGAACTATATTTATTCAACAGAACCTACTCAAGAAAATTTGGAATTAGAACTAGAAGATAGTTCAATTGACTCTCTATTGGAGTCCATTGAAAATACTAACCAAAAAGAATCAGAAAGGACCACATTAAATAAACTAATTGACGACTTAACAGGATCAAGAAATCGAACATACATCCGAAGAGATCCTTTAATTGGAAATACTGACTTAGAAAAGTTGCAAGACATACTTACTCAACTCAGAATAGAAAGCCATGAAAAATATAGAGAACCCCAAGTTAGAGTCCTTAAAGCCTATTATTATCTCGAACAATTAAGAATAAATAACAAGACCAAGAAAGAGACCCAAAAGCTATGGAACGCTCTAAAAGAAAGCTTAGAATCTCGACGAGCTTCACGAGTATAGAAATGTACCAACTGAATTTTTCAACTACTCCAAATTTGTGGATTGTCTATTCTCTACTCCACTACGGACATAACTTATACTAACTTGGAAAAGTTAAGTGAAGAAAAATTCTTTACGCTCTTGGATAAAGTTAGAATTTGCAGAGCTCATTCTTAAAGGGGACGGAAATGTTATAGAACGAGTTTTAGTATTAGTTTATTGAATGTATTTTCTAATATTAATTTAGTTATATATCCATTATATTATTTTAATGTATTATTATTTTATATTACATTATTATTATTTTATATTATTAACTATATATAGCATAGTTAGAAGTACGAGTAACATGGTTAACCATTTCTACCATTTCTACCATTTCTACTATTTCTACCGTTCGTACCATTGTAACTAATAACTGTAAAAAGATATATAAACCCTAGTTTTCTCACTTTCTGCACATTAGACTCAGATTTCCCTCCTCATTCCTCTAACGCCTAAAATAGTTATACCTATTGCATATTATTATCTAAATAAATAAAATATATCTTTTATCAATAAATATACTTTTGTCATTTAATAAATATATACTGAACCGCTCTAGTGAAGTAATATTCCACTTTCACACTACTTCATATCTTCTCTGATTCTTATAAAATTCCTGTCGCTGTGTGCTGTGTTGCAAGTACTATATTGAAGGCTATAGTCGCTTGTAACATTACAAAACAATTTACTAACTGTCCTTAAATGGTTTTAAAACTTCAATTATAAGTTTTATTTTATTCCATTCGTCCTCGCTAAGAACATACTATCGTGAATCTGTTTCAGCTAGAGCGACACTATCTATTACTTCTTGCAACTTTATAGCCCGATTACACATATCAAAAGTAAAATTCCACCTCATACTTACAGGTTTCAATTGACTTAAATTGTAAATTTGACATGCCTTTTTAAACCTCTCGTGACGCTTCAGTGATCCTCTAACATTTTTAATCAATGAACGTAACTAAAAAATAAAATAAAATAAAATAAAATAAATCAATCAAAAATTAATATCAAAAAAAAAAAAACAAACTCTAACTTGTAATGCTAATCCTTTCTAACTTGTTTCCCACAATATCCAACATGCTTTGCACCGCAAGATTTAGAATATGCCCAAAACATCGTATCGATTGCTGTGTACTATCGAATTGGATGCCAATTCGTGATAAAGAAGAAGCAAACTCTTGCAAAAACCTATTATTAAATGATGCATTATCACGTGTAATTGCAATCAATTTTAAGGTAATACTCATTTCTTGAAGACATGTTTCCATTGTATTCAAAATCACGACACCTGTATGTGACCCCTTCATACTAATGAAATCCAACAAAATACTTCTAAGCTTCCACAATGAATTTAGGTAGTAAATGGTCACTGCCATAAAATGACTTGTCATAGGTTTCAGTTGTCCATATATTAGTAGTTACTGATATACCCCCAGGAATTTTTTGCAATTTATTACGAAGCTTCGTACGTTCCACTTCAAAATCGTATGTCACATATCTTTTTATTAGATCAGCCGAAGGTGCTATAAAAAAAAGCAACTTAAGTATCTTTGTATTTTTATTTTAAGTTTTATATTAGCAACAAATATCATACCTGTTGCACGAGAATCTAAAAACTTAAAAATCAATTCAAGTTCTTCGTCTTCGGTAATTAAAAAAGGTCGATTACGTTTAATGATCCATTCTTTAATAAGTTCATCAAATTTATTTTTATCAAAAGGTGCACGGGAATTATTAACCTAATAAATACAAATATGCCTTAAATAATTTAAACCTTTTTTTCTAACTATTATATAATTTTTAACTTACACTTGCTTTATTGTTCAACATTTCAATAATAGTAACGCCATCTTGTTTTACTTTTGATTCATTTGTTAATTCAGGTACTCTACTTTTATGTATTTTAAGGTATTTCTTAAGATTTGATATAGTTCCATCTTGATACACTAATTCCATTCCGCAAAAATTACATTTGGCTTTACGGTCTTTTTTTTAAAGTAGTTCCACACGAAAGACCTACAATACAAAGCATTGATAAGTGAATATGTATTAGACATCTCTTCAAAGTTATTTAATACTAAAAATCTTCTTACCTAGTAGGTGCACTACTAGTTTTTGACTGAATTGGGTTACTTTCCTTTGATTGTAATGAAGACGATTCACCAATTTCAGCTTCACTAATATAAATATATGCTTGTTTAGCTTCGTCTGTATATGTATATACTTGCTTTACTTTATCCATATAGAAAGACAGTTGTTCAACTTTGTCCATATAGATAGGCATTTGTTCAGCTTCATCTATATAGGTGGACATTTGTTCAGCTTCGTCCATATAGGTATACATTTGTTCAGTTTCATCCATGTAGGAAGACGCTTGCCCATAATAAAATTCACCAGGTTCTTAGAGATTATAAGATTAGCATAAAAGCATAACAATAAAAGAAGTTCATTATCAAAAAAAGAATAAAAAGCATTTGAAAGTTCTTTTTTTCATCAAAAAATATTAACTAGTCAGTGCATAGTATTTTCAGCCAATCATCATTCGTTATTTGAACGGATCCCTACGGATCTACTGGATCGGTTCCCAGGGATCCGTTGGATCCTATTTATCGTAGATTTGATCTAATCCAGAGAACCAGATCTGGATCAGATCCGGATCTCAAATCAGATCTTGCGGAACACTAGTTAAAAATCAAATGCATACATATGTAAACCCTATCATTTGAAAATTTTATACATAGATATTGATTGATATATAGCACTTAATCGTTTTATATCGATTATAAAATATCATTATATATCGATTAAAATATCGTTATATATCAATTAATTGGATAAAAATCGATATATATCTATAATCGATATATATTATAATATCGTTATATATCGATTAATTGGATAAAAATCAATATATATCTATAATCGATATATATCATTTTTTATATTAAATCGTTATATATATAATTATAATTATTTGAAACAATATATAACGATTAACAGATCTTTAATGATTACATATCCGTTACAAAAATTTCATCCCAAATCACCAGGTAAAAAAAAAAAAAAAAAGTTCAAAATCTCTTAAGCCCATTTGATCCATAAGCTACCAAGAATCATAAAAATATATTCCACAAATTGTGCAAAAAAACTTAAAAAAAAAAAGCCCGTTTTGAATGATCTTTACCTCCTCTCCCTTTCCTCCTCTCCCTTTTCCCCCTTTTTTCCTTTTACTCCTCTCTTTTTTTTTCTTTTTTCTTTTTCTTTTTTTTCTCTTTCTTTTTTCTTTTTAATATTTCGAATATATTCGAAATATTTTAAGACGATCTGTAACCTGAATCATATCAAAAACGCGTTTGACTAATATTTTTGAAATGTTTCAATGATTTTTGATAATTGTACCACAAGGTCAAATTAGATCTTTGTTTTTTTTTGTTTATAATTTAGATCTTCTATTAATTTTACATTGTTTTTTTGTTTTTCTTTTTTTTTTGGTTTGGTATAGTTTCGTTTAGTTTTGTTTTGTTTCATTTAGTTTCAATTTATTTATATTTTTTTATTTTTAATTTTTTTTATTTTATTTCTATACTCTACCACTAGCACTTTGCAAGAAATCCAGTAACTTTTCGGTATTTAGCGCAAGCTAACTCAGCCTTTCGACACTTTGCAAGAACACACAACTACTTTTTCTAGCAATTTCGAAAGTTCAAGAACACAAGTTTTTGCAAGTTTTTTTGCATTCGCATCATAAAAAAATAATTGATTATAGTAAGTTTTTGC
>QKWP01000946.1:127200-186622 GCA_003550325.1 Gigaspora rosea
TTTTTGCACTTTTTTAGCTCTGATTTACTTTTTTAAAATACTAAAATAATTAAATAAAACTTTGTACAATTATATTTGAAAATAAGGATTACTTTTTTGCAAAATTAGTTTTTATATTATAAGAAAATAAATTATAGTTACATATAAGCTGAAAATAGATAATTTTAAGAAAAAATTTTTTTAAAAAATTTTATTACAATTTTTCTGCGATCTTATTTAGTTTTAGTTTTAGAACTATAGTTCTTAAGACAATATTGTAGTTTATATAAAGGATGACAACTTTCATTATTGCAACTTTAATGATTTACTTGTAAAAATTAAGACTTGTATTAGAAGTAAAGATTTTTTTTATAGACAGGAACATATAAAATTTGAAAAAATCTAAAGAAAAATTTTAATAGTAAAAATGCCAATACAAGAACTTTAAACATTTATTATATTAAAGTTTTCTAATGATTTTAAAAAAATTTTATAACAAAGTTACTAAAACAAAACTTAAAGAATATTTTTTACTTAGAAAAGATATGGCTAAAATCAATATTTAAAATTTTATTAAAAATTTTAAAATACGCAGGCAAATTTGCCTGTGTTACAATCTAAGGGATATGTCGCTCTCCCAATCAAATTTCAAGATCAGGTGTAAGGTTACATGATCAAAAAATTCAAAACAAACGTTCGTTTTGTCAAAATCATCTATAACTTAAAATTGAGTATATGAAACTACTCTTAGGATTCTAACAAAAAAATTCCTTACAAAATTTTACTATAGAAAACCCCCTCTCGCCCATACACACAATCTATACCTCACCCTAACCCTATCCAATGAAAAAACGGGTTATTTTAATTGTTTTGATTTTACGTTACACCTAATTTTATGATCTGCGGCAGGTGTGACAACATCGTACGTGCGATGTATAAATTATTTCTATATAATATATATAATATTTAAAAAAGGCGGTATTAAAAGTGTATTTGATACAGGAGCAAAAGGTCAAAACAATGAGAAAATAATGCTCCATGCTAGGCAAATAGATATACCACCGGAAAAATGAAAACTAATAGAGGAATCATATATAATATATAATAAAAAAAATAATATTTTATATTAAATAGCGAAAACTTGCGAATATTGTATATTTAATAAATTAAAATATTATATAATAATAATAAATAAAAAAAAATTTATAATTAAATTGCGAAAACTTGCGAAAACTTGTGAAAACCTATAAAATGTTCAAAAGCATGATTATGTGAATATAATAATTATTAATTGATATCATATCAGATATATATCGATATATATCGATTAATATCGATATATATCGATTATTATTACTATCGATAGTAATTGGCAGGGGGGTATGGGTATCGATATATATTCTACCGGTTAGTAATCAATAAGATATCTATATATAAAATTTGCTGATGACTCCCTATACAAATAAGGAGAATTTCAAACGTATTGGATTTAATCTTGTAGGCCCTTTGCCTATAACTAAACAAAACAATCGATATATTATTGTCATTACCAAATACCTAATACGATAGCCAGAAGATCATGCTGTTTCAGACTAGTGCTAGTATACTTGCTCAGTTTATCTTTGAAGAGATAACCTGTAGACATAGAACTTCAAAAATTATCTTATCAAACCAAGGTCACAATTTTATTAGCAAAATGATTAGAATTCTTTGTAAAAAGTTTCTTATTAAATACAAATTCTCTTTGCCCTACTACCCTCAGACCAATGGTATAGTAGTGGTATAGTAAAAAGATTATATAGAACATTGTATAGATCACTTGCAAAAGTGAAAGGAGATGACAATTGGGATTTGTATATACTTGCTGTCTTCTTAGCATAGAACAAAAAGACATGCTACTACAGGATATACATACTCCCTTTCAACTTATATATGGAAAACATGCTATCTTATCAATCAAAGCACTTCTTCTAGTAGAAGCTACAGAAGTAGATAATGAAATAGACTTATAGAAAAGTATTCTCCAACGAGCTTATGACTTAATAGAAAAATTACCAACTTATCAGAACCAGGCTAGACAAAATACTAAACGATCACAACAAAAACAAAAAGTTTGTTTTGATGCCAATACTTGAATAGAGACATTTGAAATTGGTGATAAAGTGTGGATACAAAGAAAGGAATTAGAAGCCTCTCGCTCAGCCAAATTTAATAACAAATGATTTGGGCCTTTCTTTATTCATGAGAAATTAGACAATGATACTTATAAATTACAGACAATAGAAAGCAAAATTTTATTTTTTTTAAATTTAGCAATCCTGCCCTCTGTATCTGCAGGCTTTATTGTATAACTAAAATATATACATTTATTCTACTCTAACAGAAAGCTTATTCGATTTTATCCAAGTGCGACCAGCCTAGCAAAATTTTGCTTCAATTTGAATTCTCAACTTACTGAGAATATAATCCCTCCTATCACCAGCAGGCACCTGCTAACCATATCAAGATTGCCTTCTTTTTAAACTTTCTTCTCCTACCTTTTCTAGTAGAAAGATCCTACTACAAGAAAAACTATAATAAGGAGAAATATAAAAGGAGAAGTAAAATAGGGGAATAACAAAAACTACCTAAATGAAAATCCAAGTTCAACAAGAAAAGTAAAAGTGAAAAAACAGAAGAAAAAAGCAAAAAGACAGACAAAAGGTAAAAATTATATAATACTGCGCAAGGAAACGCCTCACCAAAGTATTATATGTACATAAAAAGAAAAAAGAAAAGTCTAGAATTTCATTTCCACCGATCAGCCTACTTCACTGTGTCATGTCTCATTACACGTCCGTTCCTGTTTATCCACTTGCATGCCTTCTTCCTGATTAGAATAGGAACAACAATGCCAATCTTTTGGAGGGAGTACGCCGGATTTTCCACTTTCCGTTAAAAATTCCAGAGAAAAAACTTCCAGCAAGAATATGATAGAGAGTATATCAAATATGTTCTTGTAACCAAAAAACTTTAAGAAGAGTGTTGAAAAACTCATTTTTTAGTTCACCGCCTAGCCAAGCTATAACATCTTCATCGACGAAAAAAAACTTCTACCAGAATTTCTTGTACCAAGGGCACCTACTGCCTGTTATCTTGCACAACTGACGCTTCTGGCTTGCGTGCTAAATATATAAAGGAGTCCCTGAAGAACAGAGAGAAAATAGTTAACCTTTATAAAAACCAGTATAAATAGCTGCATCGTCTTTTACTAAAAAAATTTTTGTTTTTCGTTTGTTCAGAAATTTGTACAAGTGATCATTATAAAGAGTTGTCAATTGTTGAGAAAGCAAAATTTTACAAAAGTACTATAATAGTAATTGTCTTACTAAATTTTATAAGCCACAAATATGGGAACTAGTAGTTGTTATTGATTCTCTTGAAAATTTCTAGAAGAAATTTGATCTACAAGGGGATAAAATGCACAATTTAATTCATAAAACCTCAAAATATATTTATACAACTACACTTTTTAGAATGTTCCCAAAAATGATCACTTTTATATTGCAATCTCAAACCTTATTAGCGCTTCAATACCTTTTTCAAATATGGAAACAAGATAATACTGCTCAAAATAATACCTTGTAAATTTGATAATAATGACATTACTTAGATTATTGACCTCACTTACTTAATTACTTCTTTTTTTAAGCCAGATTCAACTAATTTTCTGAATACTCTAAAAGACACAGAACAATTAGAAATTAATTTACCAGAAGTAAATGACCTAGAAAAAATAAACCCAAACTTAGAAAACATACAAGAAGAAACATTTTTGGTTCCAATTACTAGTCAAAAAGAAGTCACACCTGCTTTATTATTTGGAAAATTAAACAGGATTGTGCAAGATATTATCCAATCTTGTGAACCTCTAACCCAGATATCTATTTCTCCATATACTAAAATAATGTATCAAGAGAAATTGCAGAAAATTCTCAAATGAATTAAAACTCGTGCTAGAAATAAACAAGACCAAACCAAGCTGCTTAAAGCTTATTATTATTTTGGTAACCTTATAGACAAACACCCCAATACTTATAAAGATATTCGATCTATAATTGAAAAGACTCAAGAAGAAAGAAGAGCCCAAGACACATGGAAGTGAGTGTACCAAACGGATGAAATTACTTTTCTCTAATTAACCTATAGAAAACCTATTTCAGATGACCTATAATACACATACAATGATTGTGAGGCTAACAGATAATGACTTCTCTTAAGTTCTTACCCGAACTAGAACTCACAGAGTTCGTTTTTAAAGGGGAGAAAAATTTATAGAATAAGCTTTGTTAATTTTGGTAGAAATTAGTTGAAAAATTTGAAATTAATAGGAAAATATTGAAATAACTATATTTAGAGATAGGCTAAAGCCAGGTACATCATGAAATTACCTGATATATAATCTGAATCAGTCCGAACAAAACAAAGCGAAACGGCAAAGACAAAAACATGAAATAGATAAAAAATGGATATCCAAACCGTCTTGTTTGACTAAGTAAAAGTGTCAGAAATGCGATTTTACTATATAAAAACCATCTTCTAACCTAACCCTAACCCAACCCTAACACTAACTCTAATTAAAAATCAGAAAAATCGAAAAAATTGTGTAATTTCGTAATATACCTGACTTTAGCCATCCCCTGTATTTAGTGATTGTATTATGCAAAATGATGCACAATGATGCATAGTGATGCATAATAATGCATAATGACGCATAGCAACACATAGCAACACATAACGACATATAGTAACGCATAGCTACATATAATAATGCATAGCTCAATAGATATATAAACCATCTTTATTTTTTTTAGTTATAGATAAATTTAGACACTATATTTCATATTTACTTTTATATTTATTTATCCTACTCTATTGTTATTATAAACTCTTGGGATTCTAGGGTGTGGCGACTTAGGGAAGTTGGTAAGTTGTCACCCCCAAGTGGCAGGTCTAGGGTTCAAATCCCACTGGCGACGCTTTGAAAAAATAGACCTGTGTTATGGTAACTATTTCCTGTCGATCGGTTGGGTATATTACCTGTAGTCCTTGGTTACCATCTCGAATAGAAGCTTTCGAGCAAAGTTGTGTCCAGTGATACAGACAAATCCAAGGAACTGGGGAAATAGAAACCCATTTGGAAAGTCCCGAGTAAGGAGGTAGCAACGATCTTCGACGGTGCTACCAGAACCGGAATATCAGAAACCAGAGCTGGAGAACTGGACGACATGACCTTAGGAGGAGAGGGTCCACCAACCTGGCCGCCAGAGTCGTACCGGAGGAAAAGGACCTATGTTCTGGAATTAGGTACCAGAGGAAGAAAAACCATAGTAGCACCTAATGCTGGGTAGATCAACCCTTCCGGGCCAACTGGTTTGGAAGTTTGGGGCACCCGGTGATGGACCGGTAGGAAAGTAATGGTGGGTACCGGGGTCGGTGTGAACCTTACAAGGGCAGAAGTAGGTAATGGTAGCGGTTAGGTACCCCCTGACTGCAAGTTGCTTGCCTCGGTGAGTGCGTAAATTACCGAAGTGTAGGTAATACCTGTGTGGGACAGAGACTGCTCTACCAAGTTTACCCGCGAGGATAAATTAGTCCTAAGGGGATGTAGGTAGTATCCGGGACTGTCTTCGACTGACTAATGTATCGGTGATCACAAGTAGGATTGACATGCGAAGCGTTGGACCAGAGGGTTTAAATAGGCAATCCCCTAGTTGGGTTGTAGGTATGGCAACTAGTGTAGAACTTTCGGGCGGACTACTTAAATTAGACAACCAAAAGTTGTACGTGTGGCTAGTTGTACTCTCATTCAATGTAACTCAATTGTGGGTGCGCCCAAAGAGGCGCCCTTGATCCACAGGCTTGATTAAATAAACTCTCACCCAAAGCGGGAACTTTAACACAAAAAAAAAAAAAATAAATAAACTCTTGGGATTCTAAAGAACAGATACCTTGGAATAGCCCTCTTGTTAAATTAATAAACTGCTTATTATCTCTTGTTGTTTTATATTGAACTGCCATAGAGAAGTGTATAGTTTCTTATAGACATAAAAGAAACTATACTTCCTTCTTGTACACTACTTCATGCCCAAAGAAAAGGGATCTCAAAAGCTGTAAGATTGTTACTTTATCAGAATTAAAAAAGGCTTCTGTACTGTAACACTAGTAAAAATAAATTAGCTGATTTCTAAAAGCTCTTTTAGCAATTTGAATTTTATTAAGTTTATTGGTTAGAACTAGGTTGTCTGCACTGTTAATTTGGCGATTATTATATAATATTATATAAAATGTTCCAATATTTAACTATTTAATTTTGTTTTGAATATTTTTAATAATTGTTTAACAATTGTTATTTTTTAATATCAAATATTGTTATGTAGTATGTAATTAGTAATTAATTTTTATTAATTTATTATAGCCTTCAATCTCTAATTAAAATAGCTAATTTGATCTAAATTTATTTATTGAATTTTTGTTCAATTTTAAATTAAATATTCTTAGAATTTGGTTGGTCAATTCTATTTTAATAATTGATATAAAATTAGCCTATTATTTGATAATTAAATTTAGATTAAATTGGTTATTTTAATTAGTAATCAATTTTTTTATATTTGACTAATTTATTAAAAGAAATTCTATTTTCACCCAGGTTAAAGTTATCCAACTTATAATTTTTATTATACTATATAATATAAATTTATATAAAAGATCTTTCATAACTTTTACCACCGATTACTTGTACTAACTTACACATAGAAATTCCGAAGTGAAGTTATAATGAGAACAGTAGAAAAATCTAAGAAAACAGAGAAAACAACTGGCAGCTATTATTTAGAGATACAATTAATTGAGTATCTGCTAGTAGCTTCAGAGTTTATCATTTACCGAGCAAGAAACGGCACTTGTTATTTAGAGGTAAAGGCAGTGTCATTAATCACCTGATTATTTTTTATCAGAGGCCTACCCCCCTCCCTCTTCCTCAATATATAAATAGTCAGGTTCTTATATATAATTTCAACTTTTTTTACCCCCTCCCCCCCTAAAAAATCACCTGATTTTTGTTACTCCCCTAAAGTTTATAAACTACTTGCTGACAAGCTCAGAGTTTATTACTCACCATAAAGAAGTACAGTACTGGGTGGCTTTTTCTTGGATTTGGACTATACAGGAAAACCTACTCTTCTTTGTACAAGTGGTAACTATTTGGTGTCGTCATTCTCTCTCTTGAAGAATTTTCGAAAAATGGGCTTTTTGGTGTACCCGCTCCAAAAGATCAACAGTATTTATACTAACCAAATTGGAAAGGCACCTCCCATATTGGATATGAATGTTATGAGTGGTTTGGAAACAAATAACATGGAACGACATACGTGGTCCTCAGAGGACACCACTGGAAGAAAATTCTAGAATATTAATAATAAACGTAGTTAGGTCTTAAGACTACTTATTTTGGTTTAACATTACCGGACCTTGGCTGTTTTAGTGAATGGGATCCTATAATGTTAACAATTTTTATTTCATAAAGTCTGGAAATACCTTAGAGTTCTTTTTAGCTAACTTCAGGCTGTGGATAAAAATTTACAGAACAATGAAAGACTATAGTGCAGTTTTAGCTCTTTCCTTTTTTTAGCTGTATATTATTCTTGTTTCATTGTTTTTACCTGTAATAATTTAAAGCTTATGTGAAATAAAAAACAAGGTCTCAGTTATAAAACCTTAAAAAAAATATATATCAGATATATATATATATATATAAATTTATATAATATCATGAAAATCTTCTATTCTAATTACCAACCAACTTATAAAATCCTTAATTTATTATAGTAGTTTGAATTATAATATAATGAAAACTATAAATTGGATAACTTTAGCCCGGGTGAAAATAGAATTTTTTTATATTAAATTACAAAATTATAGTATATCTAATCTTATAAATTATCTATATAATAATAATATATTAATAAATATTTTTGTAATATGGAAAAGTAAATAGAAATAGAATAAATTTATCAGATAAATTTGCTCTATTTCTATTGACCTCCTTCCACATGTTTACAAAAATACAGTAGTTAATAAAGTTATATGCAAAAGCATATTAAAGAAAAAAAATTATAATACTGTATATATATATTTAATATAAAACTTATTTCTAATTTATTTTATAAATTATGTTTAAAAAAAAAAACAAACCATATTAATAAATTGAAAAATAACTAGCTAAAAGAAATATAACAATTTTATATTGTATCTATAACATTAATAATGACTACTACTATATTAAAAAAAATTTCAAGAAAAAATAATTATCATTATAAGTTAAAAAAAATGTTATACACATAAAGTAATAAATTATAATAAAAATTATATAAAAACATATCTATATCATCGTTTACATTACTTTGTAAAGTCATGCGATTGAACTTAAGATATACTCCATAATTTAAGCGTATCATAGTATAGAACTAGAATTAGTCGACCATTCATCAAATTTTGAAATATAAACTCATGGCTCTAACATTTTCATTCTTGATAAATAAAACTATAACGATAGTTTTATTCATGTACTATAAATCTATGTCATCATAATATGACCAAATAACTAATGATTTCTATATGTACACATATATGTATATATAGATATATATACATATATATTTTAAAGTGCACAAAAATTTAATGAATTTATTTACCCGATATTATGGTTGGAATATATACATATACTTCAGTCAGAACAGAGAAAAAATATATATAATTGTTCTCTCTTGTACTTAAATGATGACCGGGTTATGTATCAAAGGAAAAAGAAAAAAGGATTAACATTCAAGATAAATCATAGCGAGAATATGAATGTGGTTGGAGGAATGAGCCACTAATGCCCTCAAAACGCGAAAAAAATGCAGAATTTAAGTGACATTCCAATATAATAAACAAAACATTATAGACAATAGTACCATTATGATAGGATGCTATGCAAAATTATACATTATTAATTTCCTAGCATGTAGGCACCAACTCCAAGACTGACAACTCCGGCCACCATACCAACTACTGTAGAGGTAATAAGTTCCCACCTCCTGCGTTTACTTGCTCTCTCTTCTAGCTCAGCTATTCGTCTATTGATTACGTCCATTTGTTCTTGCTCTTGCTCATCTAACTCTTCAAATTTGCGCTTACGAAACGAAATAGAAGCGATAATTTGGGGTTCATTAGCATGAGATGGACCTTCTCCGTTACTTACATAATGTACAACATCGTTACTATCAATACATGGAATTCTAGGATTTGTTTCTACTAAAGCCTGAGAGGAAACTTTCTCTTTAATTGAAGTGGTGACTGCAGATGTTTTTTGTAAATTATTAACTGGATCATCAATGGGTGCTTCAACCGGACTAGGATCCGGGGTAATTGCTGGGGTCACTGGTTTATGTTCATTGACTTTATGGAAATCGTCCGAGGGTACAATTTCTTCTTTCCCTTCAGTCTTATTAGTAATAGTTGTAATTTCTCGTTTATCTAGTTTAACAGCAGATATATTTTTCGTTTGTTTCACCGATACATTCTGTGCAACATTTGCGGAAGTGGTAGTCACGGTTTCATCCACACGATTAACTTAAAACATATAAAGATTAAAAGTTAAAATCATAATTTATAAAACCATTAAGTTAAAAGATATTTTATAATTTTACCTTCAACAGACGATTCAGTATGCCCTACTTCACGCGATTTTGATTCGGTAGAACCTTTTTTACCATTATCAGAAGATGAAGCATCATTGGCAGATGTTACCTGATCATCACCAGCCTTTGGAGCTATGTTATTTGACTGAATTTCTACTGTTTTTCCTTCTTTACTAAAAATATATTAAAAAAAAAAAGTATATATATATGTGTGTGGATAGATATACAAAATTAATTAATTAAAATTATTAAAATGCAATATATAAAACATACTTGTTTAATGATGTAAATTGTGCAGAAGATTCTATAGATGGGTTTTGGGTTCGTGCTATATTTGTCACAGCAGCAGAAGAAGCCTGTCCCTCAAGTCTATCAAATTTGTTTTTTGGCGAATCTATAGTATGTACCGAATTACCATTGGGAGAGTTTGGTATACTTTGCGTATCTTTCTTTCCTTTGGGGTAAAAAACGCAAGCAGATAAATGCTTATACAAGTCTATATAATATATATATTAGATTAAAAACAATAAATTTAACAAAAATTCAGAAAAGATGAGAAGTTAATAATGGAAATATTAATTACTTTGATTACGTCTCACACTATGTCCAAAGGTGATAACATCACCATGATGTAACTCTCGCCATTCACTATCTTGTGAACCATCACCCAGCCTAGTGCTGTTGACGAAAGTACCATGAGTACTTTTAGTATCTTTGATTAAAATCTAAAAAGGATTAAAAAAAAAACGAATAATTAGTATAGGAATAGAAATAGAAAGAAACAGAAAGAAAGAAAGAAAGAAAAAAAATTTACTTTTCCATTTTTTTCTTTGAGTATTGCATGTTCTCTAGACATGACATCACAAATGAACACACCGTTATCCGCTCTTGATTCTTTCTGATTACGACTTCCGCTCACTCTACCCACTTTCATCTCCTGATCAGGAGTGAATGACAAATACTTTGGCGTAAAAGAAATTGAATCAGTCAACGGAATTAAATTGACAGCAACCGACTTATTGGACGACGGTGATTCAGAGCCAGATCGTGATCGTGATCGCACAGGAGAAGGAAGAGATCCGTCTGATTTTGTCGGTGTCCAGTCCATCGGTTCAGTGTTTTGTACGTTTGTATCTCGAGTTTGATTATGTTGATTTTTAATTGGTGAATCTTTTTGAGATGTATTGTCATTTTTCTCTTCCTGATATATTTAGAAAAAAAAAACAGTAACGAAATATTATGAAGAAAAGTTATTTATTTATGATTTTTAATCTATTATTATAAATAATGAATAGAAATAAAACTAATTATGAGTGGCTTAAAATATTTACCGTAGTAATTCTTGACTCAGACATCTCAACATCTTTATTAGACACGGAAACAGGTACTTGATTGTCAAGATCTGGTACACTGTGTGTAGCTTGCCTTTCTCCGACTAGATTATGTTCTTGACTTGGCATTTTCTTTTATATAATGAATTTTGATAGTTTATGATTGAAGCCAACTTAATAACTATGTTAACTATATAGGAAAGGTGTTCAAAGGGAAAATTTACCCTTTGTATATAAATTATATTTCATGATTTTATACTTAGTTAAACTATTTAAATCATAAAAGTATTTCATACCTTTAAGCTATATTATTCCAGGTACAAAAAAGGCATAAACTTTATTACGTGTCTGAGCAAAGTAGATACCTCAGAGAAAAACCAAAATTACGTTGGTTACGAACGGGCTCTTTCGAAAACGAAACTAAACTGCTGTCTATTAAACTGCGCCTTGAGGCAGATGATTGTAAGTACCTACTTAAATTACGTACGTAAACTAGCAAATCAGAAATTACTGTGCATTGTCTTTCTATTTTCTATGATCAGTGGCTTAGTTACCAAATCCGGTGCATTTTCCGTAACTCCGTTATATTCAACATTCCATGCGTAACGGTAATAGATGGTAGAACTTTTGCTAACAATAAATTATATCATATGATGACTCTTAAAACCAAACTTATTATCAATTAAGGTTATATACTTCATCTACTTCATCTATTCTTCATATTCTTCCACATTTTAGGAGTGGCCGTTTGTGACCGTATGACATTTTTTTATTAACTTCGCCATATCTTGCGGTAGGCGAAGTATAAGGTGGGTATTTACATGATGAAATATGATAGTTTATTGTCGTGACTATGTATGTATATTGTGATATTGATATAATCTTTAATTGGATCAATTTACGTTTTTATTCTCCATGGCACAATTTTGCACCACGCATAGCCATACCATATTTAGTTATATTAGAAAGATCTACAGTGTGTAACTTTATCCAATAACTTTATACGAATTTTTTTTATAACTGAACAATTCCTAAAACTGGTTAAATAAATTGTCGTTAAAATACTAATTAAATTATTTCAATCCATTCCCCATTCAATCCATTAAATTATTAAATATAGTATTAAAACTCAATTTATTTTAATTAATTCTTATTATTATTATTATTATTATTTTATTTTTATTTTATTTTTATTTTATTTTATTTTTTACCAATCTTTAACTAAACATAATAAAAACGTGGAATCATTGACCTAGAGTACAGGAAATACATAATTCAGATAAGTAATAATGAAACATAAAATAGATATTGACAGAGATTATAAAAAGTACAATAACCTCTTGAACTTCCTCAATGATAACTTCAGCTCCATCAATTTTGTCCGCAATTGGTAACAATGGTCGTTTTAAAATCTTGACGATAATGCCACTTTGCGTCTTAAGGATGGTTTCTACTTGATTATTGTTATCCTTAATAAATTTATAATATGTTAATACCGGATCTGTAGGTTGTAATCCTGCCTAATAATATAGTTGATGTAAATATAAATTAAATGTAAGTAAAAGAACTATGTCCAAAAATATGTATAAAAGAAAATAGTTCACCTTTTTTCGTAATCTCTGAACACGATTCACAACTTCGCGAGCCCATCCTTCTTCTTGCAAATCATTGTATATTTTAACATCCAAAAGTATAAGGACGTCCTTATCAGTACTCGTTTCATAATGGCTATTAGCATCTTCGAAATATCTTACTACTTGAAGGTCTTCTTCAACTACTTTAATTCCATCAATCAAAATCTCTTTATTGTGTATGAAATCTTTGACTTGTTCAGAAGTCAATTTGGGTAGAGCATTCTTTACTTTAACGGCATCTTTTTTAAGTTTTTGACCCAATACTTTCCAATCAGCCTCTGCTCGGTATTTTATGCCATATTTACTTTCATCTGATGTAACAAGAAGATTTTTGATATTTAGTTCCTAGTTTATAAAAATATATTATTTTCAGTGTTCGTAAGAATTATCATTAAAGATCCAAAGTTAATGTGATGTGTAGAACATACTTCAACGATATAATTCTCAAGTGACAGAACGTCTGAAAGATATTGTGAATCCAAATGTATTACGATGAGCTCTTTCAAAGGTGTCTGAAGACAGTAAAGTGTTACAAATATCAAATTATTAAACGACATAACATCCTAAATTGAAGTAAAAAAATTCACTTAGTATTATATAAATATATATCTTAAAACAAACCTTTAACCCAATGTTTTTTTTTTCGCGAATAATTCTGCCCAAATCAATAACTGCCTGCATTCGTGACATGCGACGTTCAATTTCAGAATCAAAATACTCATTCCTCACTTCTGGAAAAGGTAAAAAGTGAACAGAACGAGTATCTTCGTTGGAATCAGATGGTGGTAGATATTTTTTTAAGTTTTGGTACATATGCTCCGTAAGGAAAGGAGTAAAAGAAGCCTATTTCGAATTTGATTTTAGGACATATGTAACGACTACAATTCTGTTTCAAATATATATATAATCTTTATTACCATAGCACGGCATAATGTTAACAAGACCTCAAATAACGTATTTAATGCATTTATGGTATCTTCTGGACCATTTTCGCCCTTCAGTCGCTTTCGGTTAAATCTAACATATCCATTAGTTAATTGTTCAATGAGATTTAACAATCTTGGAACAACAGTGTACAATCTATAGGCTGATTAAGGATTAATGCGCCTGTTATTCAATGAGCTAGCAATTAGAAAAATGTAATTATATCATGATAAATTCATACCTTCCATTTCCTCACGTACAAACTTTATAAGACTTTGAGTACATGCCAATATCCACTTATCCATAACATTTTCGGATTTCTTTGCCGATGGATTGTATTTAAATTCTATTTCAGTATCCTATTTGGATATTTTATGATCATTATAAATAATTTAAATATAAATATAAATATAAATATAAATATTAGTGCATATATATATATAAACATTAGTGTTCTGCTGCTTAATAGATCTCAACCTTTTTCAACAATACAACTTGCGAGTCAAAGAAACGATATGCATTGTACCAAGGTAGGAAAACCTTGGAAATAACCTCCTTAACACCTTCTTCTTTGAATCTCAATGGCTCGGCACGTACTACTGGAGAATTAACAAGATATAATCTGAAAAGTATTTAAATTATTTAGATATTATTAAGAATAATATATGATAAACTCGCCAAGAGATTTGTGACTGCACCTCAAAGCATCGGCACCGTACGCGTTAATGATAGTTAGGGGCTCAGGATAGTTCTTCAGGCGTTTGCTCATTTTCTTACCATCTCTATATGTAAATTAAAGAAAGTAATAGGTTGTAAAAGTTGAATCCAAACTTAATGCAATAAATAGACAATGTCAATACATACGCTGCTAATACTAGACCATTTGTTATTAAATTTTTGAAAGCTGGTTTATCAAATAGATGTGTAGATAAGACCATGAGAGTATAAAACCATCCTCTTGTCTGATCGAGCCCTTCGGCAATAAAATCAGCAGGAAAAGAGGCTTCAAAACTTTCTTTATTTTCAAAAGGGTAATGACATTGTGCATACGGCATACTGTTATTAGTATAAAATATTAAAATATTAATCATTTGATATCAAACATAAAAGTATTGGAACTAAAATTGCACTCATTATTATATGTACCTGCCAGATTCAAACCAACAGTCAAAGACTTCTTCCACCCTTTTTAATGTGCCCTTTCCTTTTTTTGAAGGAATGGTAATATGATCAATTTTGTCACGATGAATATCTGTTAATTTATCACAACCGGACAATTCCTCTAGTTCTGCCAAAGAACCAACACAAACAATCTGTTGCCGAATAAAATAGATGGTATTTGTAATTAATTTAAGCATAATAAAGCATCAAAACTAAATGAAGAAATTAAATGAAGGAACTAATATGAAGGAACTAATATGAAATGAAGGAACTGAAATGAAGGAACTGAAATGAAGGAACTGAAATGAAGGAACTGAAATGAAGGAACTGAAATGAAGGAACTGAAATGAAGGAACTGAAATGAAGGAACTGAAATGAAGAAACTAAATGAAGAAACTAAAATGAAGAAACTAAAAATGAAGAAACTAAATGAAGAAACTAAATGAAGAAAGCACATATACACTAAAGAACCAAAATTCACCTCTTCATAATCATCACTAACCCATAACGGAATTGGTGTGCCCCAATAACGATTACGAGAAACATTCCAATCTCGGGCATTTATAATCCAGTTTGCAAATCTTCTTTCTTTGACGAACTCAGGAACCCTAATATTTCAAGGTATAATTGTGTTATTATAATTTGACAAAGAAAAATGTAAATAAATAAATAAGGAAACTCACCAATAAGTTTCTTGATTATTTTTTAATAATTGAGGGATGATGGGTTTGACGCGAACAAACCACGATGGAACAGCCTTATATAGTAACGGAGTATCTGAGCTACAAATATTTTAAGGCGCATAAGCGTTACCAATCTATTCGAATGCCAATAATGTTAAGAAACAGCTAAAAAAGAATTCAATTTTGTATTTATGTGTATCGATTAGTTCAATTACTTACCGCCAACAAAAAGGATAACTATGCTTAATTTGAGATTGAACTATTAATCGATTATTTTGTTTTAAAAGTTTTTGAATGTTCTTGTCGGCATCCTAAAAAAAAATAATGATAATCATATATATATTTATTATATTAGAATTCTCTACAAAAAGTTCATGGAAGCTTATTGATTATAAAATAGATTATGAACCTTAACATGCATTCCAGCGAAGTCACCCACTTCTGAAGTGAATAAACCTTGTTCATCAACAGGACAAGGAAGAAAACCATCTTCCGTAATAACATTGTTATTGAGACATATACGATAATCGTCTTCACCAAAAGCTGGTGCTTGGTGAACAATGCCGGTACCACTGTCATCTGTGACATATGTATCATTTACTACGATGAATCCTTTACCTTTAAACTAATTATGAATCGATATATTACAATCGAGATTATTGAGACAATTTATGATAAATGAATAAGCGTGTATTACGTATTAACGAAAACAAAAAAGAGTTAATCGCTTAATTACAAAAATAAAGCTTAGAATAATTAATAAATATTTCTTCACCTTAGGAACGAAATATTCAAATAAAGGGACGTATTCCCATCCTTTCATATCCTTTCCCAGGATTTTTTGCAATATGGTATATTTTGCCTTCTTGGGATCTTTATATAAAGTATTTAAACATTTCTCCAAAAGGATATAATTCTTCCCAGAATCTTCATCTTTAATCTTGATATATTCAAAATCAGGATGGGTACAGAGAGCTAAATTACTAGGTAATGTCCATGGTGTTGTCGTCCATGCTAAAAGAGACACGTCAGGTTCATTGACCAAAGGAAAGGAGACGACAACTGGCCAAAAAAAAATAAAAATAAATAATTAAGTTATAAAAATTGGATAAAATAATAAATTTAATAGTTTATAAGAAAAATTTACACTTACTAGCAGGATCATTAACATCTTTATAATTTTGAGCAGCCTCAAAATTCGAAAGAGGAGTTGTACACGCGGTAGAATATGGCATTATTCTTACACCACGGTAAACTTGACCTTTTTTATAAAGTTCTTTGAATACCCACCAGACACTTTCCATAAAAGAAGTGTTTAAGGTTTTATAATCATTATCAAAATCAATCCAACGGCCAATACGTTCTACAGTTTCTCGCCAGGCACCTGAATACCGCATGACAATGCTTCTACATTCTTCATTGTATTTGTCAAGTCCTAATGTGAAAACATCGTCTTTACACTGAAGTTACAAGTAACCTTAATTTATTAATAAAGTTTTATTGATTTGCCGGTAATGAAGAAGAAGTATATAAACCTTGATGTTTAATTTTTTATCAATTTCATGTTCAACAGGTAAACCATGACAATCCCAACCAAACCGACGTTCAACATAATAACCATTCTGAGTAGCATAACGAGTCACAATATCCTATTTTATTATTTAAATGTTAAATAAGCTTACAAGTTTTAAAACATGTAAATGACCTACTTTCACAATACGTGCTAATTACCTTGATAGTACCGGCCAACAAATGTCCATAATGCGGAAGCCCAGTCGCGAATGGAGGGCCATCATAGAATGAATAGGGTGGTTTACCCTTGGATAAACTTATTTGCGTATTAAAAGCGTCAATTTCCTTCCAGAATTCGAGGATTTTCTCTTCCTCTTTTGGAAAGTTGAAATGCCCTAACAATCATAATTTTTCAATAAAAACTAAATAAAAATAAAGAGCAATGGAATAAACCTCACCTTCCATGTTTAAATAATTAATTGAGTAAAATGAAGTGTCTTGTAGAAGTTTGATCAGCCCGATTTATATAATTTATCGAAGTTACATCAAATTCGATTATCGGTGCATATTCGTTAATCAATCTGACTCATAATACTGCGCAGAACTTTTAATATTATGCCGTAGCGACTTAACCAATCAAATTTTCCGTACTCGTGTCTTGCAACTCAAGAAACCTTTGAATATACATGCGCGATTTGTCATATCTATTGTCGTTATTGTTCATATAAAAGAATATCGCGATTTTGATAAGTAAATTAGCTAACTGCTAATGGACTTTAAATGTTAAATTGTACTGCGCCTAATAATTTTGGTTCAGTACATACGTATAATAAATAGAGTATTATTGGTCGATGATTATGCGTAAATAACGCTAATAAAAAATTGAATTCTGCATTGTACACTCTACTTAAGAATGGGACACGAAGTAAATCAAAGTACAGCGGCAGCCACAGCTCGCGAATTAATGACACAAAAAGATGCCATCGAAAACAAAATTAAAGAATTCGAGCAAACTTTAATTGCAGTATGTTGTTTATATACCTTTTTCAAAATTAGTTCTAGTTCTTTATTTATTTTTTCTTTATTATGATAGCAAGGAGTAGGGATGCACGAACCTTTAGTCGACAGTTCTGGGTTTCCGCGTGCTGATATCGATTTAATGGCAGTAAGAACAGCTCGTGCGCGAATAATAGGTAATATTAAAATCATGTATTATATTATCTATGTTAAACTTTGTTTATTTTATAAAATGCGTTTATAAATCGTTTGTCCAACTGGGCCCACTTTTTTTCGCGACTAAAATATAATATAATTCTTATAACAATTTACGATTTATAACATTAGCATTACGAAATGATCACAAAGATATTATGTCCCGAATAGAATCTGCCCTCCATGAGCTTCACGCTGAAAACAAAAAAAACTTGTCAACTTGAAGAGATGAATGGACTGTCTCAATCCTGTATTTATATAACTTTAATTAAATTCGCTTTCTTTTATAACGTTTAATTAAACTTATTTTTTATAAACTAGAAAACAGAAACTGTTTGAATTCTAAAGTTGCGATCCACTCTTTTTTCTGTAATTATGACTAAATATAAGCTTATAGTTTACATAGTTTGTATTTGAGAATCTGGATTTCTGCTTAATTTGGGATAATAACAAAAAATATATGTACCATTTTGGTTAGTAGTATCGAACCTAAATTAAATTTATTAAATTTAATTGTGATTTAAACAACTAAACAATATATGTAAGTCTTATAGTTATTTCGAACATGTACAAAATAGTTATAAAGGTAAACCTTTGAATCATAAATAATAACCGTTTCAATAAAGTTTGTCGTAACAAGTAGAAATGCCTAATAATTTTTTAAAAAATTAAAAATCCTTAGTAAAAAATCGATGCTTTATCAGTTATATATATGATTCTCCGTTCTTCATTGTTTTGAAAATATAAGCCCTACCAAAATCTACTTATACTCTTTTATTAATAACTCTAACCTTAAATCCTAACTTAACTATAAAAAAAAAAAAAAGCTGAAAAAGGCCCAAAAATTTTTTTAAATCATCTATGGTTTAGAATTTAAGGTATATATACTGTATATTAGGCTAACATGACAAAGCCTCTATGTATAGCTTATTCTTATTTATCAAATAAAAAAGGGTTATTTTAAATATTACTAATAGGATTGTAGCAGGATACAATAATATAATGGTTAAATTATTTTAAGTAAAAAGCAAATATATAATAGATTTAAAGTTCAAATTTTATTAAAAATAAAAAAAAATTTAAAATTTCCGTGTTACATTATATAGTTTTTGTACTATATAATATAAGGCCACACCAATTTGATTTTTTGTTTAATATAACCTCTCTCCTATTTTTTAAAATTTTAGATATATAATAAATACTAACTTAACCAATCAAATTGTAGTATTGGTTTTGAAAATTTTTATATTTGTTTAGCCAATAGAATTACTATTTTGTTTTTTTTTTGTTGTTGATTTTTTTATCTTCTTTTTTTTTCCTTTTGCAAAATATTTATAATATATTAAACAAAAAATTTATTTGAAGTGGAAGTTTGTTCTAATAAAACTTTTTAATAAATATACAAATTTTTATACAACAATTACTATTTAAACTATATTTGGTAAAAAAATAGAGTTTCTCAAATTCAATCCAAATTAAATATTAAATTAATTTGAATTTGGTCAAATCAAATTTTCTCTAATTTAAATTTAATTTTATTCAAATATTTGAATTTTTTTTTTATACTAAATACATAGCTCTACTAGTATTCTATATGCATTATATATAATTTTCAACTAAAATATGATTTGGTATTATAGCTATTTATGTTTTTAGTATGCACCAGTATTTGTACTCCTAATACAATCCTATTTGCTATAGCAGTAGTGTGTCTTATTGGTAATTGTCTATGTTCTTTTAAATACACTACTACGAGTTCATATAGTATCATGGATATTTGGACTTAGACCTTATATTATATCTTGTAGCTTTGGTTTTTTTTCAAATTATATAATTTGTTTTATTGCTACAAATTCTTAAGATAACAATAAACTGCTCTTTCTAGAATTAAGTTTATCTTTTTTTGATATTTTAAAACTCTGGTTCCTGTAGTATTTAGTTTTCTAATTTAAACCAGCTAGTATTTTTCAATTATTTTGCTTTTAGAAGAATTTGAACTAGCAACTCTATGATTTGCAATTTTAGTGCATAACTACTATACTATCAATCTAAAGATCTAAATATTTAAATTTGGATTTAATTTAAATTTGAATTTTTAATAGTAATTTTTTAAATTAAAATCAAATATTTGTTAAATCAAATCAAATTTGACCAAATTTGAATTTAATCAAATTAAATATAATCAAATTTGAATTTAAATTTGATCAAATTAAATATAATCAAATTTGAATTTCAAATTTTAAAGATTAGATCAAATTGTAAATAAAAATTGAATTTTAGAGAAAAATAAAATACTGTAATTAATTATTTAGTATGAATAACTTCTGATTTAATAGTCTATTTTGGATGATTTTATTACTAAAATAATTATTTTAATTAGGCAACTCTGTTGAGTACAAAATTGTTAAAATCCAATTAGAGTGCTAATATTTATTAGGTAATATTTTAGAGAGTAGGGAGGTCAAACCAAATCTTATCTCATATAAAAATTTTAGCCAATTAAATTTGATAAAAATATTATCTGAGAGTGGGTAGTAAGTCTCTATAGTAAATGAATAAATGTCAGCACCCTTAGGGCCATGACATATATTACCTAATATCCATTTACTATGAGACCAGACCCCCACCACTATCTAAGACCAATCAAAATGCTTGGTTTTGTTATACAAAAAAGTATATTTATCTTATATTTTGCTATAATTATAGTTAAATAATTCTTGATTTTGATTGGCTAGTATTCTAGATTGTATAATCTAAGATTTCAGCTAACTCCCCACCTCTTAAAATATTAAGTAATATCTGTTATTGCTCTTACAGAATTCTAAAAACTTATTAAAGGTTTGTATATAAAAATTTGCAAATTTACTAATATAATTTTTTGAAATAAAGCAGGTCTTAAAATCTGTAATTAGATTTAATAATTTTGTACTTGTTAAAATCATCTTATTAAGATAATCATTTTGGTAATAAACCTGTTTAAAACAAACTAGTGAATTAAAAGTTATTTATTATTAAAGAGTATATACAAGCAGGTCTCTATAAATACAACTTTTATAAATTCATTACCTTTCTAAATCATATTTTTGTTTTGGTTACAAGAATTTATTAAAGCTAAATATATATTCTATATTTTGCAAATTCAAAAATTTTTTTATATAAAGCTATTTCTTTAAATATATATAGTTAATTAAATTATAGTAATTAAATTAGCTTATACAAACTAGATAATTTAATTTTTAAATTTGCAATTTAGTTGGCTCTCTCTAAATGCAAATTTTTCTAAGTACAGTTGACCTTTATTAATATCAACCTCATTAATATCAACCTAAGCCACAAACCAAATTTTTATAAATTTTTATATATTAAGAGTAGGGTGAACATAAATTATTTTTTATATGGAGTGTCTTCAATTAAAAGGGCCCATTTTTACATATATTTTATTTTGAGATATTTGAGTTTAATTATTTGTTTTGATTTTCGGACTGATCCGGGATCAATCAAATTTCACGATATTGATTGGTTAAAGACGGCAGGTGACTATCGGGTAAACTCGTGACGTGTTGGCTCTACGCAGCCTCATGTAATTTTTCTTTTTACATTATCTTGATTTTTTATTATGTAATTCGACTTTCATTTATAATTAAAAAAAGTCAATCATGTCAAAATTTATATGAATTTAACGAAAACTCATTTTTCAAAAAAATGTAAAAATGGGCCCTTTTAATTGAAGACACCCCATATGATCTACGTGGTTTATTAGATTTTTATATAGTAAATAATAAAATGCTTTTGATAAATTTTTTTAAAATTTTGACCAATTTGTATAAAATTCATATAATAGGTATGATAGTTTTAAATAGTTTGTTTATAATTATGAAGTTGCGCAATATCTATTGTTTTAAAAAAAATCAACTTTACATATAATTAAATTTTTGTAGAACGCTATATGATTTTGTAGATTGTACACAAAGAATTGATTGGTTAGATCATATAGGGTGTTCCCTATTAAAAGGGCCCATTTTTACATTCATCTCATTTTGAGATAATTGAGTTTAACCATTTGTTTTGATTTTCGGACTGATCCGGGATTAATCAAATTTTACAATTTTGATTGGTTAAATGTAGCAGGTGACTATCAGGTAGTCTCGTGATGTGCTTGGCCTTAGACAACTTTGTTTAATATTTCTTTTACATTATCTCTATTTTTTATTATGCAAATCGACTTTCATTTATAATTGAAAAATGTCAATCATGTTAAAATTTATATGAATCTAACAAAAACTCAATTTTGAAAAATTGTAAAAATAGGCCCTTTTAATAGGGGACATCCCATATGATGTTTACATACAAATCATATGATATTATATAAATTGGTTACACAAAGTTGATCTACAATCGATTTTATATGAAATTGGAAATTTGTATACCCTACTTTTAGGATAGACCATAAACACTAATTAAAAATCACATAGTTGTTGTAGCTAATTTGTGTATAGTTACACAATGATCATCTAATCAAAACATTGTTATATTCTAGAATAGTATCAACAATCCCATGATTTTAAAATTCATTTTTATTGGCTAAAAACGTAATTTATATACAAGTTTAATATTGTTCTATATTGTTATAGCATGTGTTCTAGTAATTTATTAATTTTTAGAACTATAAAGGTTTACCTGCAAATTATATAGTTTTACCCGCAAACTTTGTAGCTTCAAAATTTAGAATTATTTCTTTAAAAACTTACTTCTAATTTTTGCAATAAAATTTAAAGGTTTTAATGTTTGTATTTATCTGGTTTTGATTAAATTTCGATAAAATAAAAAAACATTTGCCTTTATTGCATTTTTGTACTCCATTAATTTTATATAGCAAAAAGGATCTACCATTTGCATATATATAATTTAATTATAGTAATATGGTCTACCTTTAAAATCCCTTATATATATCAACTTTAATATAAATTCTCGTTAATATTATATCAACATGAATATAATAGTGGTCCAAATAGGTTAATATAAACAAGAGACAACTATACATATTTTAGACTTATTTGTATATATTGATTTATAGATGTTTAATTATATTTTTAATAATAAACTTTTTTTTTTTTTAATATTGCAATGTCGCATGCAAGTGGATTTTTATTAGGTTTTTTAGATAATATATTATTGGTTAATGAGAGTACATATAGCCACACGTACAACTTTTGGTTGACTATTTTAAGTAGTCCGCCCGAAGGTTCTATACTATACTCCGTACCTATAACCTAACTAGGAGATTACCCATTTAAACTCTCTGGTGTCACCTGTCCTGTATCACCCACCACAATCACACCTACACATAACCTCGTGCTGCTTCAATTGAAGACCACCCAGATTGACATTTGCTATACTACTTGCACCCTAATTTTATAGGTAATCTAGTAGCATTCCAACTGCTGGATTACCCTAGGGAGGATGTAGTACAACCCCCCTAATCTTTCTATGTTCCACACATTTCTAGATTAGGTATTGAATACCTTCGCAATGGCCGAGGCCACTACTAGCAGTCAGGGCTAACCATTAAACTGCACAGTATCCTTGCCCTTGCAAGGTTCATTCCGATCTCGATACCTACATCACTAGTCCTATAACCGATCCCTCCCAAACTACCAAACCAGTTAGCCCGGATGGGTCGTTGTACCTCGGCTTTAGATGCCTTTTTTGGTTAACTTCCCTTGGTTCCTAATTCTATAGCATAGGACCATTTTCTCCGTTTTCCAGCGGCCAGGTTGGTGTCCCACTTGCCCCGGGGTGTTCATCCAGTTCTTCAGTCTCAAATTCGGATCCGCAGTATCGTCAAAGATCTTCATTACCTCCTTACTCGGGTCTTGCCAAACGGGTTTCAAATATTCCGGTTCCTTGGATTTGTCTGTGTCACAAAACACAACTTCGCCCGAAAGCTCCCATTCAAGATGGTAACCAAGGACTACAGGTAATGTACCCAATCGATTGTCGAATAAATGTTACCGGTACACAGGCCTATTTTTCTAAATCGTCTCCAGTGGGATTTGAACTCTAGACCTGCCGCTTAGGGGGTAACAACTTAACAACTTCCCTAATTCACCACACCCTTTTAATAATAAACTTAAATATATATAAAAATTTATATTTTATATAGTCCGGTGCAAAAAGATTTGTACATTGAATAGCTATGATTCAAAATTTTTTTTTTATAATTTAATTTTTAATTTTTTTAATTCAAAATATTTATTTACTATTCAGATTTATAAAAATAAAATTATTTTGATTATATTATTGTTATTAAAATAAAAACTTTTATTAATAATGACTTTTTTTAAAAAAATTTACTATATATAAATTGTACCAATTTCTGTAATTGGTAATAACTTTTGATCCACTGGTCCGTTTTGAATGATTTAACTGCCAAAATGCTCGTCTCAATGAAACGATTCTAACAAGCACAAAATCGTTAAAATCCAATTACAGGATCCCAATATTGTTCAACTTTTTGTAATTTCTATAGTGATTTTTAAGTAAATTTCTTTATCATTGAATAACTATTGATCCACTAGCCCGTTTTGAATGATTTAACTACCAAAATGCTCGCCTCAGGAGACGATTCTAACAAGCCCAAAATCGTTAAATTCCAATCACAGGATCCCAATATCGATAAAGATTTGTATCATTTTAATTAAATTAGTTTATATATATAGAACTAATTTGATTAAAATGATACAAATCTTTATTGATATTGGGATTCTGTAATTGGAATTTAACGATTTTGGGTTTGTTATAATCGTCTCACTGAGGCGAGCATTTTGGTAGTTAAATCATTCAAAACGGGCTGGTGGATCAATAGTTATTCAATGATAAAGAAATTTACTTAAAATTACTATTAAAATTACAAAAAAGTTGAACGATCTTGGGATCCTGTGATTGGATTTTAACGATTTTGTGCTTGTTAGAATCGTCTCATTGAGACGAGCATTCTGGCAGTTAAAATATTCAAAACGGACCAGTGGATCAAAAGTTATTGTCAACTCTATAGTTGGAGCATATAATAAATTTTTAATAATTTATTTATTATTTAACTTTAAAACTTAATTTTTTTTTAACCAGTGATCCAAATCTGCTCAAATTTTAACCACATAGTTATTATATGTACATCAATGCACCTGCATAGTACAAACTTATAAAAATGCAAATTGGTTTCGAAAATGGTTAAAATAGATTTTTTTTAAAAAACCCCAAATTTTTTTTAAAAAAATTCAAAAAGTTTTGCATTAAAAATTATTAAAATTAATTGGGATTAAAATAATAAAAATCATATAAAAAGTTAGATTGAAACAGGACCCAAACAATATATATAGAGGTTATATTAGGTTTAATATAAGATTTTTATAAAATATATCCAAAATTTGAAAAATTTCGCAACTCTGATTGGTTGAACCTTATTTGGGCCAATCAGAATTGCAGAAAAGTAAGTGGATAATGCATAAATATAACCTCAACTTGCATTGTTCGGGGTCCTATTGAAACCTACTTTATTTAATATAAAAAAATTTTAAATAATTTATCAAATATTTAAAAACTTTTATTTAGTACAAAAATTACCAAATTTTTTGGTGTGCAAATCTTTTTGTACTGGACCATAAATAATAATGATTTTTATATTATTTAATTTATCTTAACAAGATAAATTGAATAGTACAAAATTTATTTAACTTTGATTGCTAAATCACAAAATTTATAGATTAATTACAATATATATATTTTTTTTTGTTAATAATCCTGCCTTTATTATATATTGGATGTGGTGATTTTATACATAGATATTTCTGCCTATAATCCTCCAATTTTAACAATAAAGACTCATCCGGTTACCGAAGTACCTATTCGCGATTATTGCAACAACAATTTATCTCTCTAGAAGGCCTCCAACTTTCTGGAGGTTCTGTTTCCAGTTCACCGATTGGAAGTTGTTAACCTATCAAGATTACTAACTTTTTTCTAATCTATCCTACCTAGCCTCTAGGATAAGATAATTACAATATTTTTATCTTCTTTATATAGTATATATATACTATAGAATATGTGTAATTTTAATTATACTAGTATTATACCAATAAAATTAGCTACTACAATAATTTAAATTATTTGTATTCCTTAAACTATCTAGTAGAAAAATTTGTTTGCTAAATTTTTTTTGCCCAATTTTTGTACAATTGATCTAAATTTTATTAAAATGCATACTATATTATTTAAGTTAGAATAAAAGTGCAAAATATGCTAAATATTATAATAATATTATATAATTCTTATTTTGCAAAGACCTTGGGTCCGATAGCATAGCGGTTATGCTCCAAGGTCGCAAATCGCAAAGTTGCTAGTTCAAATCCAAGTGGCGGCGATTTTAAGAAAGCCAGCCAGGCTAGACCAAATTAGAGATCCTAGAATGGGCAGCAATCGACAATCAAGATCATAATGACGAGGGCTATGCTAGAACCCCAATTTGGAATAACCGAAGTCACGAGATATAATGTGAGCCCTAAGTCCGGATATTATGAGATTCTACATAAACTTGTGGCGCAAGCAGTCCGAAAATTGGCTGCGAAGATTTCCCAGAAGAAGTCGGGTTGTATTAGTGAAAAATAAATAACAACTACAGTTGTTATAAATTACTAAAATAACACCGGCAAGACTGTCAGCAAAACTTTTTTAATACTGCTCCAAAAATTAATTAAATAAATTAATTATTATATAGTTTTTATAATAGTAAAAAAGATATCTTTATATAATTTAATATAACAATTATGAAAATTTTTATAATTGTTACATAAAGGTACCTTTTATAATATAATATTAAAGTTGGTTAAAGATTCTTCATAATTAATTTTACAAAGCTAAATTTTAAACCAATGTGAAAAAGTTAATATAACTCAAAAGTTTGGGTAAAATAATATACTTTACAGATATTATATAAACTAAGCTCTTTGTTTAAATTATTTTAAGTATACTATACTATAGCTATTGAGTATAATAAGTGAATTGGACCTTTGAAATTCATTATAGCTAATTAGAATAAAGATTTTATAATAAAAATTTTTTCTAATATTCTATTTTATCTTATTACTTTAGTAGACAAATTTGTTTGCTAGATCAGATAGTTAAAGAATAATCTTATAAAATTAAAAAAATTAGTATAAGTTTATTTTATTAAAGAGAGTATGATGATTTAGTATAGTTGGGTTGTTGTCAATTTCCAAGCAGTTGTAACAGAAAGATATAAAGTTTGAATCTCACTGAAGATGATTTTTAAAAAAATTTATCTTTGTATTATAGTAACTTGGTATTATGTCGCCCAGATCATAGATCTGCAACTTGGGTTATACCAACTTGTATTGGAAGCTTAGCCGGTAACCTAAACTCTAAGTCTGAATCTGTAAATTTGTAATCTGGATTACACCAACCCATATTGGAAGCTTTGCTATATTGAAGCAAATAAATTCTAGAAGGCATATTAATATATAATAAAGGAAACCAGAAAGCAAATAAATTCTAAGGGTACAATATATAATAATAGAAACTATACTTGGCAAGACCCGAACAAAAAAGCTAACTTGCTTTTAATAGTATTTAAACAGGAATTAGATGAGAACTGACTAAAAGTGAACTAATTAAAAGTGAATTGACTGAAAGCAAATATACAACAAACAAGGCTCATAACAGGGCCTACCAAACTGACTGCTAGAGTCATACCAGAAAAAAGGACATGTATTTGGAAGCATATACTAATAGAAGAGAGACTATAGGTATATAAAGCCTGGCTAACCGACCTTTTTGGATTTTTAGATTGAAAGTAAAAATGCAACTGGGAAAAGAAAGCAAGTAGGAATAAGGAATGCAACTGAAGAAGGAAACTAAAAGAAGAATAGAAAAGTACTAAGATTAGTAAACTTTGCAAAGTCATGCATAGTGCTATAGATACTAGTAGAAAAGTAATAGTTTGAAATACAGACTAGATTACAGTAGCATCTAAAAAAATAGCTTGAGATACAAACCTGGTAGCAGTAGCATTACAGGTACTACTACAGAGCAAGCAATATATAAAACTAGATTAAGTATGTGAGTAGGAAATATAGGATGCTCTAGAAGTTTAGATCATAGATTAAATAGTCTAAGTTTCGGTACTTGGTAATTGTAATAATTAATTATAAAATGTCAGATGTTCCTCTATGTAGAGCACTAAGATCTAAAATATCTTGAATAAAAGCCAATCTCTAAAGTGGGTACTTTGACTCAAAAAAAAAAGAAGTAATTAATTATAATAGTTTTAAATGTTGTAAATAACTATGCTTAATAAAAACTGAGATATGATCTTATTTTAATTAATAATCTGCTAGTTAACTAGAGAGTAATTATAATATAACATAATATAGATTATATATAAAAATTACTATAAATGAAATGTGGTATGCTTTTATTTAAAATTTTTTTTCTTATTAAGTTAATGATATATATCGACTAATTAAAAGTTGTAGAACTTAATGAGATGCATTTAACAGTGGTTAGATTATTCAAATCAGCCTAGTAAATAATGAAATATCATTGAAAAACAATTGGCTAACTATATAAAATCTTTATGTAAACAAACATTGTTTATATAGAGATTTTATATAGTTGGCTAATCATTTTTTAATAATATTTCATTATTCACTAGGCTAATTTGAATAATTTAACTACTATTAGATGCATCTCGATGAGCTTTACAACGTTTAATTAGTTGACATATATCATTAATTTAGTAAAAAAAATTTTTAGATAGAAGCATACCTATAGTGATTTTTATATGTAATTTATATCATATTATACTATAATTACTCTTTAGTTAACTGGCAGATTATCAATTAATAAATATAAAAAATATATACACTATATATATTTTATTAAGAACATTGATATATTATACTACTAGTATTCAATACCATAATGTTTTGGTTGATCAAAATCATAAAATTTATAATATAAAAATTAGGTGTAACTCAAATTTTTTGAAAAAATAAAAAAAATTGGCTATATTGAAAAAATTTTGTCTAAGAAACCAATCTTTATATTCTAACCAAAAAAATTTCCTGCAAAATTTTGATATATACTAATCTTCTATTTAAATTTTAATATAAACTCTAATTCTAATTTAGTGTTGTGCTAGGATACAACAGATAGTTTAGAATGGAATGTCCAGATATGTTCACCAAAATGTTAATATCCTAAACAATTAAAATTATAATAAGAGCTGCTTTGTTAGCCAATCAGATTATTAGATAAGCCCTTGTACATTAAATGCTATCATAGATATAGGACATTGTCTGAAATATAGGACTTTCAGAACTGTACAATTTTAATGGGACAGCATCTGAACCCAACATTGCTCTAATTCTAACCCTAATAGCAAAAAATTTTTTGCATATTATATAGTTGGATACGTGTTATTTCACCAACAATCATTTCACCGACAGCTCACTTCACTGACATCACCTCAAGTGACAATTTACTAAAAATACATACCTGCAACTAATAAAACCCTAATCCTAAATCTATGTGATGTCGGCTAAGTGAACTTTCAGTGAAATGATTGTCGGTGAAGTGACCACCTTCCATATAGTTAAACCTCTATAAATACAACTTCTATAAATGCAATATCTCTCTAAATGCATATTTTTTTCTTGTTCATAAGATGTTATTAGTGCTAAATGCATGTTCTATATTTTGTAAATGCAAGTTTTTTTAAATAACTTTTATATTATACTAACTTCTCTAAATGTATATAGCCAATCAAATTTTAGTATTTAAGATAGATTATACAGTTTTTAGTAAAAGTTACATGAACTTAATAATCTAATTTTTAAGACTACAATTTAATTAGCTCTTTCTAAATGCAAACTTTTCTAAAATGCATGTTGTAAGCTTGTCTGTACGTGTTGTATTTATAGAGGTTTGACTATAATTTGTATTTACTAATGTTAAATACCACAATGTGATATATATATATATTGTTTATTAATTAATTACTATTTATAATTAATACCTATTAAAGAACTATTTGACAATGCTCTAATTTTAATTAATTTTAACTAAGAGTGTTTTCAAATACTTTAATTAATTAGTATTAGCAAAATATAATATAAACAACTATACATGTTACAAAATTATTTTGGTTGAAACCCAAAATTAAAATTTTTTTTGAAATTGTTTTTGATCTATTTTATTTAAAACCTGAAAATTTTTGATACTTTTTTTGAATAGATGGAATTATAAGAAACATAAGTATATAAATTTTATTTGCTCTTTCTTATAAAAAATTTTAATTTATTTTTGAAAATCTAAAATAGGCTTTTTTCAAAAATCAATTTCAGTGGCACATATATAGACAATATAGACTATTAAACATGAATATTTATGGACTATACCTATATTGTAGTATTTATAATTATTAGTTAAAAAACCAACTAGTTGGCAATTTTTCAACTAATTAATTTCTAGCTTAATTATAATTAATTATTAGTTATTAATTAGTTATCAACTATTTATTAACTAGGCATCAACTAGTTATCAACTAGTATCAACTAGTTATCAACTAGTTATTACTAGTTATTAGCTAACTATAGTGCAAAAAGCCTATATTTAATAGTTATACAAAATACTTCAATTTTTTAAATAGTTATAACTTTTTATCTAAAAGGTTTAAAAAATCTGATTAATAATTTTAAAAAGCTAAAATTGGCTATATATATATATTAAATATCTTTTCAAAATAATATTACTGTAAAGATATTAATACATATATAGAACTAATATGACTCTATAAAATTACTGGTCAGATTTTTTTAAACCTTTTTATAAAAAGTTATAGTCATTTAAAAAATTAATACACTTTGTGTAACTGCTAAGTATAGGCTTTTTGCGCCATATAATTTATATTAATCAACTAAACAACTATTATTATAATCGTAATGATATAACAGAAATCACAACTATTGATTGGTAACTAATAATAACTACTTGGGTTGAAATGTATCTGGTGTGCATTTTTTTATTTCAACTTTACCAGTTTTCAATGTGTTTTACACCAACTAGATATCCTCCATAAAGTCAGTACTTTACAGTTGATATTTTTCAATTTTCACAATGATTCGGGCGATTCTTAATGTAACAGATTAATAATAATAAACGTAGTTCATTAGTCCGGAGCGAAGCGGAGTACTCTATTTTTACGAAAGGGTTAATGTTTGGTCCGGCCGCATTATGTGATATACAGCCAATCACATTCAGCTGATCGATAAAAACAACAGATACATCAGTTATATTGCTGTATTGATAATATACAGATATAATAGTGTATATATTAAATATTGGCTCTGGAAATACAATGCTGTGCATTTACCTAGTATTTATTGATATATATTAATAATTTAAGCTCTTTTAGTGTCACATGTTTCATTTTTTTCTTATACTTGAATCGTTATCTTTTGCTTTATATATTATATTTGAATCGACTTTTTTTTTTTTAATTCACTATTAGATATTAGACCTGTCATTAAATGATAGGTTAGATTTACCATAGCCATTTTTAATAATTGTGACGGCTGATGCTGATTTTGGCTGATGCTGAAGATCACATGACATTTTGGTCCGGAAATTGCAGATCGGGAAATTTCAAAACAAACAGTCATTTGTCAAAAACTGCTTATTTCTCAAAATTTTGTATAAGAAACTACATTTCGTGCACTAACAAAAATTTTTTCTAAACAATTTTACTATATAACCTTCTAACCTTCTAAATTCTAGGCACTAACCCTAACATAAACGAACCAAAAGAATTTTTTTCATTGGTCACGTGGTTTTTGATGATGATGTTGCGGTAGTCATTGAACTTATCTTCGTTTAAGTTAGAGTTAGTGGTTGCAATATGGTCAAATGTTAGCAGGTGTATTAGCAAATTTGTTCAAGGAAAGCTTTTTGTTAGAACACTAAAGGTTGTTTCTTATGAAGATTTTTGAGTTATAACCGATTTATGGCGGAACGAATGTTTGTTTTGAAATTTTCCGATCTGCAATTTCCGGACCAAAATGTCACATGATATTCAACATCAGCCAAAATCAGCATCAGCCGTCACAATAATTTTACAATATATAATCTATATATTAGAAAAAATGCATTTGTCACCCCCCGTGACTGTCACGGGCAATAAGGTCATTAAAGTAAAGTATAATTAGGGTTAGGGTTAGGGTCAAGGTCAAGATTATTAGGGTCAGGATCAAGATTAATACAGAATTGCGAGAGGATCATTTTTTGTTAGAAGCGCAATAGGTATTATCTTAGTAAAGTTTTGAGTTATAAATAAACCCGTGACAAAAAACTGTGTCGCGGGGGGCGACAAGTACATTCCTCCTATATATTATAGTAGAGCTTGGATATCCGATGGATTTTATTATTCAATTTAGTATCCAAGTGATAACAAATCAAAGCTCTATATTGTGGTTATAATATTCTGCGAAATATAGGTGAACAATATACGACTTTTTCAAATTTCCATTACATAGCGAGATGTAAAATAGTATCGAATGAAGATGACAGTCATGTGAGTTTTAGCCAATCATTTGGTGTACGTGAAATTAGTCGATCAAGCATCATTCTAATGGTTAATCATTCTAGCAACTTTTGATGATTAGTGTTAAAATAATCATTCTAATAGTTCTTTATGATTAGTGTTAAAATAATCATTCTTACAGCTCTTTATAATTAGCGGTAAATAACCATTCTAAAAATTAATTATGGTTATGTTATTAAATATTCATCCTAACGGCTCTTTATTGTTGCGTATTCCAACAAGCTCTTTCGGATAAGCACTTAGTGTTTGGATTAGGATGAGATATTAGGGTGGTAACTCAACTAAGTAAATCAAAATTATGTCAGCAATACTAGTAATTTTACTATGATCAGATTTTAATCAGTGAATTTAAAATAATCGATTAAATATCATATTACATATATTTAATTAATAATAAGAAATTCTAATGAACCCGCCTTGATATTGCACTTATTTTTCTAATTTCTTTTAATTGAAAACTCTTCACCGAAGTCATCTCTAAAAAGTTACGCTCGATTTTTTGCAAAAATTCTATTAAAGTTTCGACTACGTTTAAATTCTAATTTTTTTTTTTTTACGTTTTATAAGACGAACATTAAAATTTATATGTTAGTAGAAAATCCGAAAGCGTAACTTTATTCTCCAATATTTAATAAGTTACTTGTGAAAATTTCAAAGTAATTCATTGGGTTTTCATTAAGTTGCGTTGTTTTAAAGTAATCAATTTTAATAAATTGATATCGATATATCGATATCAGATATATAATTAAAATTGATTTTCGTGTCGTGTAACGTGAAAAATCTGCAATAGAACAAATTCTATAGTTTGCTCACATAATTTTGATTTACTTAGTTGAGTTACCACCCTAATGAGATATGGTTCATGAATCGTGAAACATTTGATCAAATATTAGAGGCTTTCATCAACAAAAGGCGATGTTTAATTGATAGATGTCGCTATAATGAGCTTCTAAATATATATTTTCAAAATTCTTCGTATCGAGGTTTAATATACTGTATTAGTTAATGGCAGAGATTGCCGTGTTTATAAACTTTATATGAATTATTAAATAAAGTCTATGTTTGTATGCTTACGTATAAAAATGCGCACTTAAAAAAGTATATGTACAGTACTTGAAACTAACAAATTATCGATTAGATTTTTATTCATATTATACTGTAAATTATTTTGAAGTTACAGTATTTAAATTCTAATCATTTCACCGAAAATTTACTTAGCCGATATCACATAGGGTTAGAGTTAGAGCTTTATTAGTTTGCAAGTATGTATTTTTAGTAAATTGTGATGTCGGTTAAATGAGCTGTCGGTTGTCGGTGAAAAAAGGCGGATCCTTGGTTAGCGGGTTTCGAAATATTCTGAATAGAAAGAGGCTAAAATTAGAGCGAAGTTCAGTAAGATATGACTATTTTGGATTAGTCCATGTCCATATTTGTCCAAGTCCAAATAAAATTTTCATTGGACATAGTCTAATTGATCGGACAAATTTGGAAATTGAATAAGTGAATCTAAGATGAAAAAATCTGCAAGATACAAGCTAACTTTTTTCTTCAAAATATACCATAATCTTTTAACCAAACCGCAATGAGTAATGATTCCATTCTTTGTTCATTCGCAAAAAAAAAAAAAAAAAAAAAAAAAATTACATCTTGTTGCTATAAAACAACTTTCTCTAATGATTCCATAAATTAAATATTTTTTATTTGATATTTTAGGTGTTTTAGATTGTATATCAAAGATCACGAAAATAAAAAATGTGCTCAAGCATTTAATTTCTATTAATATCATCAATGCTTGAGAGCTCATTATTTAATCAATTAATTAGACACCCTAAAAGTAAAAATTCACAAGATTCCTTATTATATTTCGATTTTGCAGCATTATTTCTAATGTACATTGTAGTACACGAGAACTGCATCAGGAAATTTTGCTAAATGATTATAGAATTTGTTAAAATTGCTTATCGTTATAATAATTGGTTTGATTATAATCGATTAGCTATTTGCAAATCTGTCACAACTTTCCTGATGTGGTAGTTAGTTTGACAAAACGAACCAAACTAACCACCAGTCTTCGTGTACTATAAAAATAATATTTCAGAATCGAACTATAATGGGAATTCTTTATTTCAATATATATAGTTAGATTTATTCCCCTTTGTCAAAACTTTTTTGCCCAAATCAAATTTAACGAAATTTAACGAATTTTTTATTCTATATGAATTTAATCATATGACATAAATGATTGGCCTTTAGGGATAACAAAAAATTTTGGAAATTTTTGGATTTAGCCAGCATTAAGAAATAAATTTCATCATTCGGGCCACGTCATGTGATTCACGTTACTTTGAATCAGGGACACGGAAAAATTTCGATTTATTTCGATTTGACCAGCATTAAGAAAAAAATAATGATAATCCCGGCTGAAATTAAAATGGTGAAAATTATAAGCCAATCATTTTATATCACATGATACAAATTTTATAGCAAAAATTTCGATTTTATATAACAGATAATGAAAATTTGATTCGAAATATTGCTTTGAATTATTGCCCATAGGGATCCTCATTTTCGACCCCCAATTCTGCCTGCTTTACAATTCGAATTATGCGATCACCAGGGTTGTAAAATTACCGTAATTTATAAATTTTTATCGTAAGTTACTAACCCAGCATTAACTTACCAGATAAATTACTATACTTCCTGAAAATCCCGACTACCATGTTCGCGTTTTGTGTTTAGGCGAGACCAACTGGATTCTGTGTTTTCAGAGTCCCGGAACTACGGGAAATTTCGGAAAATTTTATACAGTCACGGAACAATTCGGAAAATTTTTTTTTGAAAAATAATTTTTTTAAAATTTTACTATGTGAACCACCAAACCTCCCTCTTCCGGAGGGGAGAGGGGGGTAATGTTAAACACAGAATCCAGTTGGTCTCGCCTTATTGACTGGAAATTTTCTGATATTACATTATCTTTAATGTCGGTCATTTTATGCGCAGATTATGCTATTAATTATGCGAAATTAGTCCCAGATTATGCTATCGCTATCCCTAATTGCCCATTCCAAAATTCTCGAAATTTTGAATCCCTGTTGGCCTTTGATTGTGCCGGTCATGTGATTGCGTCAAATATCGAAAAGGGAAAGCTACGGGCAGGATTATGATGCGGCATAATATGCGAGTTTTTCTATATGAAAGTGCATAATCCGCTCACTTTCATGACAAAAAATATTGGTTAACCGGTTTGTCCATGTGACTGTAATCACCTGACTTGGCATGCCTTTTGAATTTTTATTGGCTAATAACTCAAAGCACAACATTCACATGATTTATGGGCACAACACGGCCTGAGTTAGGGTTAGAGTTAAGTGTATTTTAGTAATGCCGGCCATTGCTGTGCCCATAAGCACGTGAAATGCTGTGCCCTCCCATTATCGAAATAAAAAATTTAAACATGTGATACTAAATGTGGTACAGTTGAGTATGCAATGAAGTAAAATTAATGATCTTTGGTAACTCATGTCTCTAGTTTTATTATGACCTCTGAAAACATCAATCAAGTTTTCATTAAATTTGAACAATACGATTTCGATAAAGATCAAGATTTTCAAGTAAATCATTTGTGGATATCTGATATACTATCATTACGGCGCATTTGCGGAATTAAGGAAATTAAGCAGATTTATAGTGTTGTATGGTGGGAAGATGGGTTAAACGTTATGTTGCTATATATTTGGGGAGCAAATAAATTTGGGGATTTGGTTTGAATTGATCAATAATAAATTTAGTACCCGAATACTTGGATTTGAGGTTAAAATATGAAGTCAATTAAAATTAAGTTGATTTACTATTGGTAGTCAAACTTTTTCAAATTTTGGGGTAGTTTACAAATGCGCCGTAATGATAATACAAATTGTTTTATGATTAGAATTTATTATCTAACACAGTAGTCCAATTAAGGCCGGCCTTCCGTCAATTCTTGCATCGTATCAAAATAATTCACAGGAAGAATTAGATAAACTTCAAGAGAAAGCCAAATGGTTTTATTTCTCCAAGTAATAACCACTTTTTAATGTTTCCTGTTATAATTATTTTAAACAATGAAAAAAAAAGAAATTTTAATTCACCTGGTCAATTTATCAGAGTTGTTCAAAAATTCGATTATAATGAATATCTAGCGTGGAAGTCAAATAAATCATCTGCATTTGAGTTATCAAACAACCAAAACACGCCAAGACAAGATGTTAAAACAGATGGTAAGTCTCATCTGACGTTCAAAAGTTTTTATTTTGCAATTTTTTTTGTTTTTTAATTCTTTTCGATCGAAATATAGATGCACCGCAATATTCGAGAACCTTTCAACAGTTGGCAGAAATGATACGCACTAATCAACCGATACCAGGTATAAGTATCCAATATTTAATAGCTTTTTACAAAATTTATACGTACTGTATGTACGTACTAATAAATCAAATCAATTTCATCCATTTCTAAAAATAATAGGAATCAAGAATATACCTGATGAGATTAATCGTGGCACTCCTTCCAACTCTACAATCAAACCACGGCCTAAGCCATGGGAAAAACGAAAGGAGGAGGATACCTCCGAAACCATATAAATTATGTATCTGCTTAATTATAAATTACAATTATTCTTAGCGTTAGCTATGAAATATAATTTTCATCATGTCAATACAATAATGTTGAAAAAAATGTATGTAATCCTTCAAACAGTCATACGAATAATGATAAAATTATCCTCTCGGAAATATTTAATATTTAATTCGAAATTAAAGAACAAATTGATAATTTAAAGGAATTGAAAGCTTGACAGTGATACATCTAATCAAAGTCATGACCTATTTACCCTAATTAAATAATATAGTAAGCCAATTACTCTGATCAGTAAATGACCCGATGTGCTACTCACCTTGTTTATAGACTTTCCGCTGTGGCGGTGACGCTTATCACATTGCCCGTAATTTCGATGGTGTTCCAGTTCTTTAGGGCAGCGTAACTTCAGGTTCTGAAGTTACGCTGCCCCTGGAATATTATAGTAGCAAAAGAACTGGAAACACATCGGACACAACCTAGTATTCCAAAAAATGCAATCGATTAATTGGCCAAAAAGTTTTTTTAAAAAATCGATTATTGTCAACTAATCGATTAATATTGATTAATCGATTAGTTAATTAATCGATTTATTAACTAATCGATTAGTTAATTTATTAACTAATCGATTAGTTAGTATATCTAATGCTGTTAGTCAAAATAATCTATTTAGCCAAATATTTAAACAATTAAGATATTTCAACACGGCATTATTTTTTGTCAAAATTCTAAATTTGACTAAATGTCTAAATGCTTGACGAAATAAATATTATATGACTAAATGTCTAAATGTTTGACAAAATAAATATTATATGACTAAAATGCTTGACGAAACAAATATTATATGATTAAAAATATTATATATGACTAAAATGTCTAAATGCTTGACGAAATAAATATTATGATCAAATGTCTAAATGTTTGACAAAATAAAAATATTATGACAAAATAAATATTATATCTAAATGTTTGACAAAATAAATATTATATCTAAATGTTTGACAAAATAAATATTATATGACTAAAATGTCTACGTAAATGCTAAATGTCTAAATTTAGATATATAATCCAATAATAATTTGACAGCGATTCTTATATCTATACCAGGAATGAAATGATATGTAAGATCATTAAGTATATAGATCAACTTTAGGTTGATTCAAAATTTTCAGTCTACATAAAATTTCTTATATTTAGAATTCATTTAATAGATTCTTAATGTAAACATCACAGGTTCAAAGCATGCATATAGGAAGTATATAGGATACCGATAGCTAACTATTGGCACCAAAGATCTTAGCTATATCAGCAATATATCTAAAAAATATAAGAAGCATATCAGGCAAAAAAATAAATATCGGAATATCCAATATTTATTTTTATCTGATATACTTTTGATCAGTGATTATTTTTTCACATTTTTTTACAGACAAAATTAATAACGTGCACATAATTTTTTCTATTTGCCACGTCAGATATTTTACCAATACATTTCAGATTTTTGGCGCAGATTGGATATAAATAGGAAAATTTTTAACCCGATATATACAATACAGTCGGGATTATTTCCATATTTGGTTTATTATGTAACCGATTATTCTGGAATAATTAGGTAGATCTAGAAATTGATCGTCAAATTTTTTATTGAATTTATGAACGTTTTCACGAGTTTCACATGATAAATTTACATGAATTGTCTTTGTAATATGACGAGCCCTTATGAAATTAAGAAGGTCAAAGCAAGTAGTTTTACAATCAGCTAAGACTTTTCCATAATCAACTCGCTTTTGAAATTTATGAGTATATCAAAATGAGGTTTTTTTTTTAAAAATTATTAAAATATAAATTTATTAAAACTTGACTTTTTTTTTTAATTTTTAGAAATACGCTGAAATAATAATAATAATAATAATAATAATTACCCTGATCCTTACTTTATTAATGCCGGTTTCCTTACTTTTTTATTATTATAACCGTTCTAATATCATACAACTGCTAGTATTACGTGGTTCTTTGCTTGTTTAGAAATACTTGAAATTTCGCTATCGCTATAAGAACTAAAACCAGTATGTAATAAATTTATTTATTGTTTTTAGATCAAGATTCACTAATATTAAGCTATATACTTTCTTTCATTAGTGGAAGCTAATCAAGCTAATCAAGCTAACCAAGCTAACCAAGCTAACCAAGCTAACCAAGCTAACCAACGTCCACGAGCAAAGGATCTACCTTGCGCCTTTGCTACTCTAGTTCCTTTATATAAAAATTTGGGCCTATTAGAATGTGAAACTAAAAGTTCACAAACTATGCGACATGCAAGTAGTAAATTACCCCAAGATTGCCTTCCATTATATAATAATTTTTTTTCTGAATTGGTTCAAATTCAAACGCATTTAGAAGACTTTTCTTTATGCGAAAAGCATTATAATCAAATTATTGTATCTGATTTTTTACGTCAAATGCTTGTAAGTTCAAATATTCCTAAGAATAGACATAATAATCAAAAGCGGCAAATAAATAGTAATAATTTTGACAATAGAATAATTGAAAAGCAGGCTCGGTATTCACATGAAACAGATGTTGAAAAAAATATGTGTGAAGTTGGTGTACAAGTTAATCAGGAAACCCATGAGATTGGTATACAAGTATCTGATATTACTCTTGAAAGTCGTGTTTATCTGCTTCAATTACAGTTAAGCTCAAAAATAAATGAGATAGAAGATCTTAAAAAACAATTAGATTATGCATATGACTATGTAATGGAAAGTTGGGAACGTGTTCAAGAACTAAGTAAAATAAATAAAGAGATAACCGAACAAAATAATGCGCTAAAATGTAAATGGGAAACCCGATATAATAGTCAAAAAAAAAGAATTGATTCCGTAATCCAAATTGCAAACCAAGAACGCCAAAATGTTTATAATGATATTGAATCATTAATTTTTAATAGAGAGCGATTTTTACTTAATAACTTATTAAATTTTACACCCGATAATTGGTTAGCTAATCGTAACCCAGTCATTATTAACTTTATTAATACTCTTACTCGTAATGACAGTAATAATCATTGTGATTATACATCAAATGAAAAAACCTTTAAAAAAATAGTTGCGATTGATTCAATATATGGGTCAAGACATAAAAACTACGTATCAGAAATAAGTCTAGCCATATCAGGAATCAAATATTCACTATCCCGATCTAAGACAATTGTTGACATTGATAATCACGTAGTTAGTTCTGGAAGTTATACTAAATTCGTTAACTGGCTAGAATCGTTAGCAATCGAAAGTGAACCCTTACCTGAAGGACTTCTATTCCTGGCCTTTGATAACGAACAACGAGGTCAACATAATTATCTTGATCGTGGATATAACACGGTTATCTATCACACAGTTACGAGTTTTGTTGCTTTAAACATGAATAAAAATGATTTAACTCAATTTGTAATCGCACCTTGGCTTAATGACTCGTTAACTGATGAAGAATACGAAAAGTTATATTATCTTACACCAGAAATGAAAAAAGAACATGAATCGGAATTAAAAATATACTTATCCTCAATTTTAAAGGACCTTATAGCTGAAAAAACCCAAACAACGAATATCATTGATCAAAGTATAAAAAATCAAAAAGGTGCCGTGGGTCAATCAAAAGGGTGTAAAAAATGCAATACAACCAACATTGATAATAAAAAACGTACATGCCCTAAATGTAATGAGAAATTAGATATATTAGCTGCTTTACAAGCAGAATCTGCTAATGAACTTGCACAACTTAATAACACAGCCTCCCAATCCAAACCTCTCATAATAAAGTCCCATTCTTATACTCACGAACAAAAAAGCTCTCATTTCGAACGTATTAGTATTACCCAACGATCAGAACCTGATGACGATGTTATTGTTCCAGAAATGTATGTGCCGGATCCATTAGAATTTAATACTAATTCAATAAATAATGTAAAAAAAGTTTTAGAGCATATACAGAGTATTACATGAATAAACCAAGGAGAACGAAAATGGCTACCCGTTACCTGTGATGGCGTTCCTTATAACCTAGCTCAAAAAATCAAAAAAGACTTTCCGTGGCTTATACTGATTCCCGGTGCCCTACATGAAGAAATGAATATGCTCAAAGCATTTGTAGAGCTTAATTGGTATTTCATTCCTCTTATTATCGTGAAATTAACAAAAATTCGAATATAATAGTCTAATTCTTATTAACATATTCTTTTAAGGATGATTGATATCAAAAAATTTGCTATTATTCAAGGATACAGGACTGAAAACCAACTTGGGTATTTTAAAAAATGCGCTGATCATCACAAATCGTGGGACTCTATTTGCAACATTTATCGACATGCTATTACATGTGAATTATTATGGCCATACGTAGTTGCAACTGAAAATCCTTCGGCTGATGGCTATCTAGACTGGGCAAAAAAACAAAATGATCATAAATATAAGCTGAAATTTGAACAAGTAAGACTTCAAAATAAAAAATAAAATACTCTATCTAAAACTTTTTAGCTAATTATTATTATAGACATTTGTTTACCTCCAGGCCATTATTAATTTTCGTACGGGGGTTATAAACAACCGGCCATTGTTGGTAAATACTGCTCGATGTATGTTTGCTCCAGTATGGTCTGGTCGTAGGCATTCTATATACTGCCTAATTGAGATAACTTATGAAGAGCAATTAATGCGATTAAATCCTGAAATTAGACAACGCATAGAATCCTACTCAGTTATTTCACGATCAGGATATCATCATCAACATCAAGGCCTTGATGCTATTCTCAAAGAAGTTAATAAATCTTTGAAGGCCTTGATTCCACCCGTACCTTCACAAAAGCATTGGAGAATTGCTACAAGAAATTGTACAAAATTTATAAAGTTAGTGAAAATTATATATTTAAATAAAAACAATTGTACTTACAATCTTCATCTAATAAAATAAATAAAAATTTATAAATCATTTTGAATTAGTTGTGTCATATATTATTTAATATAATTGGGTATACTGACAATGAATCATCAGGAGGTCGAACACGTCCAGATTACATCACAGAATCGCAATGATTTCGAGTTCAATTATGACAAACTGGGTTTTTGAATCCTCAAGGCAATGATCGCACATTTAAGAGCCTTGGAGATGAGCATCTACTTAGCGAGAAGCTAAAAAATTTTAGTGATTTAGCATGTAAAAGACGAATTAAGTTTATTAACGAAACTTTCAAAGAAAACAGGCCAAATCATTCGCTGCGACCAATACCTGTTACTGCTCAAGAAGAAGCAGCTGCTATGGATGAAGCAAATATGTCGAAAGAAGAGCTTCAATTAATTATTAATTCATTGCTTAATTCAGTTAATATTTCAGATCGTCCAAAGTATCATGGGTTAAAGCAAAGAAATCGTACTCAATTGCAAGAGATTTTACAAAATATTAGAGACCTTCATAATGAGCAAGATGAACCTGAAGATGAAATAGAACTCAAAAATTAAATAATAAAATATTAATATTCTTCTGCTTTATAATTATAATAACCAAAATTACATTAACACTAATTTTTGTCAACTTAATTCTGTAATTTGATTTTAAAAATCAGATATGAAGTTCCACAATCTGAGGCTAGTGATACAAATCGTCAAAAATTTTGCAATCGATTAGTTGTCAACTACTGAACTAAACGATTATTCAATTTTTATTCGTTTTAATATAAGCTGCCAAAAATTTTTCAATCGATTAGTTGTCAACTAAGCCAACTAATCGATTTTTTGATTTTTCGATTTGTATCACTATCTGAGGCTTTAAATATCATTCAAATGTTTTTTTTTTGTAATAACCATTAAACGACATTTCAAAGACAATAGCTAATACAGTCAGAAGCCCGCCTAACATGGTTGTTGAATATACCTTACCGAATATAGCAGTATGGCTTTTTTTTCTTAATTCTTCTGCAAAATCGTTAAAAAACTATCGCTTACGGATTTGGATTGATCTAGCGGGTCTGAAATCATAGATAGTAGTAGTAGTGTAAAATACTCTAAATAAATTATAAATCATAAAACTTTTAATGCATGTTTTACTTGTTTGAAATACCTTTTATCAGACACCCATATATCTGCATATTGCTGTGTATTCGAGGATCGTGCTGTGATTTAAAAGATAAGACCAACCAAAAGGTTTTCAATAATAGTATATTTGATACGCACCTTATTTCAAGGCCAAAATAGAAGTCTGGGCAAAGTATTAAAAATTTTTTTTAATATTCGAAGGAGACAATGCATTTTTAAAAAAATTATATTCTACTTAAAAAGTTCAAATAATGTAGTGTTAATCGTATAATAATAAAGTAAAAAGTAACTACTCTTTAGATAACTAAATAACCCACATATATTACGGCACTAGTACTGAGGTATTCGTTTTTGGGAAAGACAGGTAATTTTTCTTCTATATACTGATATATATATATCAAAATTTTTAGCCAATCAAATTTAGACTTATCAATAAATTCTAGAAATTTCTGGACCGTTGTACAGTGTAGATCAATTACAATATTTGGAAATACCATATATGGAAATATCCCTGACTGCAATATATCTAATATATATCTGTACTTTATATGCTTTGGACCTATGCATAATTTAGATATTTTTTTTTATGTTTTTAAAATGCCATAGTTGAAACTTTATTTAAGTAAAAATAATAAATTTACATTTTAAAGATTTCAGAACTACATTTGTGTTACTATAAACAGGCACCCAATATGACATTATACCTTTTATTATTTGTAAATACTATAATTAATTATTTTAGATTAATTGACTAGCTAGAATAGGTTGGAGAAAACCTCAATTTAGATATTTTAATACTACTGTATTTAAATATTTCAGTCGGGGATATTACCAAAAATGGACAATGCTGACTACACTATTTATAGTAATAAAATATCAATTATACAATTCTAGAGATCTTAGAGAACATTCATGTGATTGGCTAATTATTGTCTGGAGCATAGTGGTGGACTTTTAAAGTTTACATATGGTAATACAAAAATTACGTTTTTGATGCATCAATAGTTACATTTTTGATTTTTTTAACCTATTGCATCAAAAACATAATTTTGAAAATTCATATGCGTGACGTATGATTACTGGCTTATTTTGAATTGAACAATAAATAATTTAATTCACTTTCTATTGGACATACAAAATATAGTATATACCATAGATAATTAGTCATGAATGTTTTACTAAAGGTATTTCTATTAGATCATACTCAAATGAATGCTTTATGCATATAAAATATAAATTTGCTAGAATTTGAAAGGTTTGTTTTAGTCCATAGATTGTGAAGTTCTTATAGCATGTTTGGGTTTATTGTTTAAATATCAGATTGTGCTGACTTACAAAGCATTTAAATAAGCTATAGAAGTCATATTTGACTATATACAATATCACTTAGCCTTATTTTATTCACTTACTAATTGATGTATTTAATATTACTTTATTAATAGGTGCATTCAAGATAAGCTGTGAATATTTACCATTGTGCGATACATTCTTAAGCTTATCTTATGTATTTTATTTATGTTGATTTTAATATATCTAAGGTTAGCTATTTGGAGATCTTTACTGTTACCCAAAACAGATGTAATCAGTAAGCTGAAGATTAATTATTAATAGTGTGTTTAGGGGGCATCCATAAATAACATTATACAAGAGGGTTGGGTGAATGATAACATTTTTTTCAATAAGTAGAGAGGGGGTCAAAAAAATATAATGTAATTTTTTTAGAAAAAATTGGCTAAAAATTGAACCAATGGTCCAAATTTAATGATTTTGGTACCATTTGATTTATCTTGGTGAGAGGAGTCGAATGGTACCAATTTTATTTCATTTGGATTGCTGGATCAAAAAAGTTATTGGCCAAATACTATTGGTTATTATGTTTTCTTATAAAATTACTATAAAATCAATAGTTTTTTGTGAATAGCTATTGATTCAGTGATCCAAATGAAATGATTTTGGTATCATTGGATTCGTCTCACTGAGACGAATCAAATGATACCTAAATCATCCAGATCGGATCACTGTGTTACAATATATTCAAGTTTTTATAAAATTTTATATATAAACATACGGATTTTGAAAATTTTTTTTATATAGTAGAGGGGGTCAAGTACTACTATAAGGGGGTACATAATGTTATTTATGGATGCCCCCTTAGTATAATTATTCAAATTTCCGAATTCTTACTATTGCATGTTAATACTTTAATTTTATTTAATTTAGCAAGATTCTTAAATAGCTCTCTCAATAAAATTTGCTATTAATTAAAACATTGCACAGTCATTGCAATTAATTGAAGTAATCTTTATCAAAAGTCCATAATGCAAAATGTGAATTAAAACTTTAACCAATCAATAAAAAAAGATTATATGCCTTTTTTTTTTATTGAAATAATGATTTTGCTAATTTATTTAATTATGACTTTAACTATTCTTAAGCGCTTCCTTATAGTTTGTAGAATGATTTCATTTGCTGAAAATAAATTATAATCATCTTTTTTTTTATAGTTACTCTGGTTAAAATTTTAAATCCACATTTCGCACAATGAATTTTTAGCAAATTTTAAAAGAATCGTTTCAATTAATTAATTAATCGCAACAATTGAGCGATAACTCGATTATTAGCAAATCATATTGAAGGAGCTGTTTGAGAACAATCTTATTTCCAATCTATTAAGCAAATTCCCTCAGCTGGCAATTATTATTTATCATTATAAAATACTGAATCATCCCCAAGATAAAATTTTACTATGTAAGGTGTCCTATTCGACTGATGAAATTACTAGATTCATGAATACGATTCAATTTTAAAAATAAAGGTCTTAAACAAGACTCTGATTACCTATACAATGCTAAATAAAGAAAAGTTAATAATAAAAGACTAAATTAATTGAAAAAAGATAATTGTAATTAAATAAAAAAAATAATCATAATTTAAAAAAATTAAAAAAAAATAAAAAATTTAGATATTTTTTAATTTTTATGCTCTGGACTCATATCAGTTCTCGATTCCTAGTTAATACTATAATTGTCTGTAGTGAAGCTACAGACTTATACTTTTATACCTTTTGATGCATTTATGATTAATATGGCATTTTCTATATCAGCAAAATAAATATATAAAATCTTTCAAAAGAAATTGCATGCTGAAATCTTTTGAAAAAATTGCAATCAATGTGAAATCTTTTAAAAAATCGCAATCTTTCAAAAGATTTCAGTATGCATTTTTTTCAAAGGGTTTTATAATTTACCAGCATGGCGATGTATTGCCTCTTTTGATCAACCAATTAGAATGCAGGATCAGGTGTAATATTAAATTGAAGCGATTCTGATTTTTTTCAAAAATCAGCTATAGCATGAAATTTTGTCTATAAAATCATCTCTCATGCTCTAACAAAAAAAATTTTTCTTGAAATTTTGGATTAGCATCTCTTTGCTAAATCACCCTGCTCTAACCCTATCCCTCACTCTCACCCTAACCCTAAACTAATGAATTAATTTATTGTTTTGATTTTATGTTACACCAGATCTTATAGGGTGCAGTGCGTCACATATGCAAAAAAATCAAAAATTCTTTTTATGAAATATTGCAAAATATATTGTGAAATATTGCGAAATAGGCCAAATAAAACAATGCAAACCTCTATCTAATTATCTTATTTTGGGGTCACAGAAAGTAATATTTCACATATTAGGGGGCATCCATAAATAACGTTATACAAGAGGGGGAGTTGGACGAACGATAACGTTTTTCTCAATAAGTAAGGGGGGTCAAAAAAATATAATGTAATTTTTTTAGAAAAAATTGGCTAAAACTTGAACCAGTGGTCCAAATTTAATGATTTTGATACCATTCGATTCGTCTCAGTGAGAGAAGTCGAATGGTACCAGTTTCATTTCATTTGGATTACTGGATCAATTTTTATTGGCCAAATACTATTGGTTATTATGTTTTTTTATAAAATTACTATAAAATCAATAGTTTTTTGTGAATAACTATTGATCCAGTAATCCAAATGAAATGATTTTGGTATCATTGGATTCGTCTCACTGAGACGAATCGAATGGTACCTAAATTATCCAAATCGGATTACTGTATCACAATATATTCAAGTTTTTGTAAAATTTTATATATAAATATACGGATTTTGGAAAATTTTTTTATATAGTAGGGGGGGTCCAGCGCTACTATGAGGGGGTACATAACGTTATTTATAGATGCCCCCTTATTGCATAAATTCGTAGTTTTTTACAATATTTCACAATATTTTACATATTTTCAAAATTTTTTAAAATTTTTGCATTTATTATCAAATTTTATATTTTTATTTGTTATTATTATATATTATATATACAGTGCAGGAATCCTTAAACCAACAACTTTTTTTAAAGGTGTCCAAATTTGAAAACAAATACTAAAGTTTGACTAGCTAATATTTTAAAATTTTGTTATATTTTTTTAAATTTTATTATATTTTTAAAATTTTGTTATATTTTTTATATATATATAGCCAAATTTTAATTTTATTAGTAACTTTAAAAAAAATAACATTATAAAATTTTTTATAGAAAGGTTTTTTTAATTATATTTTTTATTTTTTTATAAAAGTTTAAAGAATTATTAGTTTTCATTTGCTGATTTAAGAATTCTTGCACTATATTATATTTTAATCAATATTACATATTTTTATTATATTATATTTTATTATATATTACATTATTATATAGTATTATTTTTACATTATTACAAATATTTTAAACTACTTTTGTACTTTGTTGCATCTAATTCGATTACTATATACAAAAAACTAGCTCTACACACTTATTTTTGCTTACACTGCAATTAGCTATTATTATTGCTTCTTTGTTTTAACTATCTTTTTTGCTTTGGCTATTTTTTTGTTTTGGCTATAACCTTCATTTCACTTTCTTTTTCTAAATACTTCATAAAAATAGTAGAAAAGTAAAAAAAATAAAAAAATATTTTTTAGAAGTGTTGGTATTTTGCAAATTGCTGAAGAAATCTAGTATGTTCTTGCAAAGTGCTAGAGAAGTTAAAGTTAGTGTTTTTGTAAATTGCCAGAAAAGTTGCAAAATGCCAAAGAAATCAAAAGAATTTTTGCACTGTATTATAATTTAATCAATATTATATATTTTTATTATATATTATATTTTATTATATATTACATTATTATATAGTATTATTTTTACATTATTACAAATATTTTAAACTACTTTTGTACTTTGTTGCATCTAATTCGATTACTATATACAAAAAACTAGCTCTACACACTTATTTTTGCTTACACTGCAATTAGCTATTATTATTGCTTCTTTGTTTTAACTATCTTTTTTGCTTTGGCTATTTTTTTGTTTTGGCTATAACCTTCATTTCACTTTCTTTTTCTAAATACTTCATAAAAATAGTAGAAAAGTAAAAAAAATAAAAAAATATTTTTTAGAAGTGTTGGTATTTTGCAAATTGCTGAAGAAATCTAGTATGTTCTTGCAAAGTGCTAGAGAAGTTAAAGTTAGTGTTTTTGTAAATTGCCAGAAAAGTTGCAAAATGCCAAAGAAATCAAAAGAATTTTTGCACTGTATTATAATTTAATCAATATTATATATTTTTATTATATATTATATTTTATTATATATTACATTATTATATAGTATTATTTTTACATTATTACAAATATTTTAAACTACTTTTGTACTTTGTTGCATCTAATTCGATTACTATATACAAAAAACTAGCTCTACACACTTATTTTTGCTTACACTGCAATTAGCTATTATTATTGCTTCTTTGTTTTAACTATCTTTTTTGCTTTGGCTATTTTTTTGTTTTGGCTATAACCTTCATTTCACTTTCTTTTTCTAAATACTTCATAAAAATAGTAGAAAAGTAAAAAAAATAAAAAAATATTTTTTAGAAGTGTTGGTATTTTGCAAATTGCTGAAGAAATCTAGTATGTTCTTGCAAAGTGCTAGAGAAGTTAAAGTTAGTGTTTTTGTAAATTGCCAGAAAAGTTGCAAAATGCCAAAGAAATCAAAAGAATTTTTGCACTGTATTATAATTTAATCAATATTATATATTTTTATTATATATTATATTTTATTATATATTACATTATTATATAGTATTATTTTTACATTATTACAAATATTTTAAACTACTTTTGTACTTTGTTGCATCTAATTCGATTACTATATANAAAAACAAAAAAAACAAAACAAAAACAAAAAAAAACAAACTATGATATAAAACAAAAAAACAATATAAAACAATAGAAGATCTATTTTATAAACAAAAGATCTAATCTAATCTTGTAATACAGATTTGTAGATTCATTTTAATATATTATACAAAATTTTGAAGTATTTTAAAAATATAGTCCAATATGTTCTTGGTATGACCCAGGTTACATATTTACTGATTTTCAGCCAGTCCTCTAAAATATTTCAAAAAATATTTTAAATTTACTTTCAAATATTTTGAAAACATTTTTGAAATATTTTGAAAGCTAAAATATTTCAAAATATATTGTGATATGTGAAATCTTTTAAAAGATTTTGCAGGTTTGCAAGGTCTTTCAAAAGATTGTGCTACATTAAGTTTAATGATGTATATATAATACCATGTATTTATATTTGCAACAACAATACAGAGTTTACACATTTGTGTCATGGTCTAATTCAAATTAAATACTCAGGTAACTAATTTATATATAGTAATTTTATAATCTATTTTGCCTTTTAATTGTGTTAGGTATAAAATTTTACTAGCCTGTAATCTTTGGTTTTTTTTTAGTTATTTGATTAATATGCTTTTAAGTATTGTTATTTATATATAGGAAATTTTAAAGGTTTTATTTAGTATTTAAAATTCAAAATCAAAATTAAATGAACTAAATTTAGAGTATTAATGTTTTCAAAAAATTTTTAATGTTTTTATTATATAGAATTTTATTTTTTAAATATGTATATAATTTTATTACAGTGGCCTACCATATTATTATAAACACTTTTGAATAGCTATCACTCAAAATCGGATAAGTAAATATAGCATGAAATTTATATTGTATGACTAGCTAATTTAATAATACAATATACTAAAATTTGGTACAATTTCATTAGATTGTGCCAAAGTTATACAAAAGTTAGTACAAAGAACCATTTTAGCTTTGTACAAAAATCAATTTTCAGAATTTTTTTAATTTTTCTTTTAAAAAAAAATTCAGAAAAAATCAATTTTTTGCTCAAATTAGTTCAAATTTCACTCAAATATAGTGTGATATTCAGATTACATTATGTAATATAAAAAAAGTATATCTGTATAACCAATTAGCATAAAAAAAACAAATAGCATCTTAATTTTTTTTTACAAAAAAAAATAGGCATAAAAAAAGATTTAACAGAAAATCAGTAAGGGCAGTGTCATTAATCACCTGATTATTTTTTATCAGAGGCCTACCCCCCCACCCTCTTCCTCAATATATAAATAGTCAGGTTCTTATATATAATTTCAACTTTTTTACCCCCCTCCCCCCCTAAAAAATCACCTGATTTTTGTTACTCCCCTAAGGAGCCATAATATAGACACAAAATAGATGATTTGCTTTGTACAATTGCAGCTATAGCTGGTTATAGTAAAAGTTCTGTGAGATACATCATAAAGCAGTACAGTGAGTTGGGCACAGAAATTCAAAAAAAAGAACTGGTCAACCGAAAACACTAATATTCTTGGATTTTAAAAATCTTAAAAACTTAGGGGGCCACCAGAAATTAGCTGATTTCTTAGGGGGTTCACGGTCCAGTCAGGTTATATATAGTACTTGTTCTCTGATTGGTTGGTGCTAGGGTTCCGCAATTTGATTTGATCTTCAAATATTTGAATCAAATATTTGATCAAATTCAAATTCAAATTTAGCAATATTTGATTTGATCAAATTCAAATATGACCAAATTTGATTTGATTTGACAAATATTTGATTTGGTTTGAAAATTACTATTAAAAATTCAAATTCAAATCAAATTCAAATTCAAATATTTGAATCAAATCAAATTCAAATCAGGGTCAATTTGATTTGATCAAATTCAAATTGATCCAATATTTGATTTGATTTAAATTTGAGGAACCCTAGTTGGTGCTAATGGTTATACAATTCGAGGTGCAGATGTATAATAGGCCGAATTTAAAATTTATACTATCTGCTATGTATACCAATAGTATACTAATCGGCCTACAGATTTACTCACCTATACCAGTCCTATACCTGTGACTTTATTAGTGATTGAACCCATCCAAAAAAATGCCACCTGGGTCACCCAATGAGTAGACCCTTCGGTCACCCAGGTAGAACCCGGTGGGTTAAAAAAAAATCTACCTGGGCAATTCATATATATCTCAGGTATCTATAATATAATAATAATTATTTCACTCCTGAAATTAATCTCTATCTATATACTCAATAATTTAAGTTTTCAGCAGGTCCAATTACTAGACTTTATGATGGTCTTTTTATTTTAAAAAATATGCATGTACTGTACGTATACCCACTAGGGTTCCTCAAATTCAAATCAAATCAAATATTGGATCAATTTGAATTTGATCAAATCAAATTGACCCTGATTTGAATTTGATTTGATTCAAATATTTGAATTTGAATTTGATTTGAATTTGAATTTTTAATAGTAATTTTCAAATCAAATCAAATATTTGTCAAATCAAATCAAATTTGGCCATATTTGAATTTGATCAAATCAAATATAGTCAAATTTGAATTTGAATTTGATCAAATATTTGATTCAAATATTTGAAGATCAAATCAAATTGCGGAACCTAATATCCACGCATGAGAAATCAACTTTTTAGAAGATATATAACATTTAAAACTTAAATATTCTTTTATTCTTTTAACCCCACACTTTTTATTTTAAACACTTTTATATTTACCTCCTTGCCTGTTAGAATACTACGTATTATGAAATAGTTAAATTAATCTAACTGCTATTTACTTTTCTTTATCTAAGCGATTCATTATTGGAAAGGCTATATTCAAAATCAATTTCTTCAGATTGTGTAGACATGTATGGCTCTATAAGCACATAGGGTTGAGAGTATATAAACTCATGTATTGCTGAATTAGAATTTTGAGATTTACAAGCAGAATATTGAGACTGTTTATGTTTTTGAACAAAATTCAAAGTTGAGAAATACTTTTCACATTCTGAACAACATAAACACTAATGCATTTCTTCTGAAATAGTCAGACAATATTTGTCGTAGGGTGGAATTTTAACTTAATCGAAGTATTCAAGAATATGAATAGGATTTAAAAAATGCTGATCATGTCCTTTAATCATTGGGGTAAGAATTCATTGTTTTCTTATAATAAAGTAGTTGCTTCAGGTATACAGGATGGCTTACAACAATTTATATTTCTACATTTATGAATATTGAGCGAATAGCGACAAATTTGACAGTGGTCTTCAATCCATTGCCATTAGATTTCATCATCATCAAACATATTAATGTGCATATCCACATATGTAGCTCTAACATTCTTTCCATGACTTTGATCACGTTGCCAAATATCACAAAGCTTTTCTCCTAGGAATAGGATTATATACGAATGTTATAATTTTGCATTAAGTAAGTAGATTAGTTTTTAAAACTATACCTGAAAAACGAAATTTTCTTTTGCCAATTCTTCATTAATAACTTTTCCCTGAGAATTGAGATGAGTACCATAATGATCTATAGGTAATACAATTCCAGTTAACTTTAACAAGAGAGGTGCCATGCCTCTTTCCACGGGATTAAAAGAAAACTGACCAGGTGCATGGGTACGAATAGTTAGGTCCAAGAAATGAAAAAGTTTAAAATATTCTATAAATGAAAACTATCATTCGTATCATTTGGATTTATTAAAAAATATACAGATGGAATCAGTTTCATTTTCCTGTCTAAAGAAAAATCATGGTCAGGTATAGAAACAGGTTCATTTATTGTTTCGATTGACTTGAATATTTGGGGTCTGTTCCTTGAAAATCAAGTTTTGATCATATGATTTACTATGTCCCGTAAGGTCATTTTCAAGGAACAGACCCCATTTGTCCAACTGCTAGAATCCCCAAAGGAACCTTTGACTTATCGTCTTGGGATATTATTATAGAATAATTGTGAAAGATTGCAGCAAACGTCTGGGCACTTTTTACAAAAGTGAAACAATAATAACTATCTGGATAATCCGATTTTTTATCTTGTGACACCGATTGAATTTGTACTAATACGGGGTGGTAGTGCCGTTTTGATACAAAAGTATTTAAATGTTTTGGCCAAAGGTAGGTCGACAGAGTTTGTCTACTAATATAAAGGTTATATTTTTCTCTTTTAAATATTTGATAGTTCTAACTTTTATTATTATTTTTCTTCTTTTTTTATCTGCTTCGCTATATTCAATGCAATCATGAATGTGTTCGAGGAGGTCTGGGTTTTGTGCAAGAATTGATAGTCTTCTAGTATACATGAGGATGAAATTATTTCGGGTTTGAGAACCCGAAATTAAAATTTGAAGACGAAATTGTTTTTGACCTATTTTACTTGAAAGACGAAATTATTTGATACTTTTTTTGAATAGATGAAATTATAAAGAACATATCTATATAAATTTTATTTGCTCTTCCTTATAAAAAATTTTAATTTTCTTTAATGAAGACGAAATAGGCCTTTTTCAAAAATCAATTTTGGTAGCATTACTAACTTCTAGTACCCTCCCATTGTTCAACAATGCCTTCTTCTTCAAGTTGTTTTTGTTTTTTAGCCATCATTCGGGCTTAATTTGCTGTATATCGTTTAAGTGCTTCGATTTTTTTATTATTGGTTCTAATAATATCTTTTTGCTTTTGTATTCTAATAGCAAGATCGCTTCTAATACTAGTATCTGAAGCTATATTGTACAAAGATTCGAATTCAGTAATCTTATTTCTTGCTGTTTTAATTTTTTCATATGAAGCTTTTTGAGCAGAAGCATTGGAACGTATTTCATATTTTTTAGAAATGGAAGAAGAAAGCAAGATAAATATTAAATTACTTGGTTAAGACAATTTATGACTAGAATTCATACTGACTCCGATTGCTTACAACGAAATTGGAGAATTCAAAAGAATTTGTATTTCTTCTTGAATAATGTCATCGCTTTTTTTTTTGATCTCATGCCATTTTTCATTTCCTTCTTTGACTAATTTAGGTTTTGATGATGATGGATTCATGGTTAGAACCATTTGATTATAAGCAAAAGCATTCATAAAATGTTGATACAAGGTATTTGCATCCAGATATAACAGCTTTTTTTTGAATTTTGGTATACTTAAAAACGTTTGCATTTCAATAACAAAATTTAGCACTAAAAACTTATTCGAAAGGGTTTATTATATGTTTTTTTTATTACGTTTTATTTAATTTTTTTTTTTTTAATTTTTAATTAGTAAAAATCAGCTTTTTTATAATTAATATAATACAGATAAGTCTTTATATTTCATTCAATTATATTTTTACTACATTGCAATAATTAATTTTTTTTTATTTTGTTTAGATTATTATTTACTCGATACATCAAACCAAAAATGCAGAACAAAATTCTTCTAAATTCTATTCTATTTCAAAATATATATAGTGTTAAGAATTTATTATTCAATTGACCATATTAATATAAAAATACAAGGGGTCGTGTCCGAGTACATCGGAATTGATAAATTTTATCCCAAGATTATAAAAAATTTTGGTGACCATCCTGTAAAATTCATATAAATATGATGAAATGAATTTTATTTTTAAGAGTGAGAGCCTGGTCTCAGTTTTTTATTAAAATTTAATAAACTTAATGACCAAAAATACAAAGCTTTTCATTTTTCATATACAATATTCAAGTCAATTTTATACATTTCTTATACATGCTTGTAATCGATTCTATGTGGTTTAAATCCAAAATTGACATGGCCCGATCCTATACCTCTGCATTGGTTTAAATAAATAAACCACATTTACACATATATTTTTTCCCATAGTATTAAATTACAGTCAACCCTCCATAAATGCAACTCGTAGGGACAAGCCTACAACGTGCATTTAGGGGGGTTTGCATTTAAAGTGAGCCAATTAAATTGCAGCTTTAAAAATTTGATTGGCTATGTGCATTTAGGGAGGTTAGTGTAATATAAAATGATATTTAAGAGAACGTGCATTTACAGAATATAGAACGTGCATTTAGCATTAATAACATCTTACGGAATAGAAAAAAATGTGCATTTAGGGAGGTATTGCATTTATGAAAGTTGCATTTATAAAGGTCCGACTGTAGCTTGTTTTATTTAAACCAATGCCAATAAAGTAGGTAAATTTTAATTATAATAGTGCGCGAGCACATGATGGTGCAAAAAGTTACAGGCTAACTTCCCGAAGCCCATTTTTCTGAAATACCATTTTGTCAAGGTTGAGTGCATATATATTTCACATTTTCGCTGCTTTTTGATAATACATGCATGCTTTACATAAATTTGGTTCAACTCCGATTTCATAAACATAACAGTATCCAACATTATATATTCTAGCAGCGTTCACCATTTCTGCTAGTTTTTGGTAATAAACAAATACTTTATATAAATCCCTTACAACGCCAATTCTTATTTTACTAACAGGACATAAATAGATCGCCATTTCACTGACAATCAATTGACAAGTTTAATTAAGTTTTCTAAAAATTGCACTAACCTTAACTTTATTTTAAACCTGTCTCTAACAACAAAGTTCAAAAATAAACTGTTGTGAACTAAGTTGTTGGTAAAGTGATTTTCAGATAAAATGAACAAAATCAGAAACGATCTGAAAAAATTATGGAATTGGAGCAATAGCATTTCGGGAAAGTGGACTTTTGAAAAGTGGAATAGAAAAAAAGCTATGAAAATGTTGGTGAATCATACAGATCTCCAACTGGTATTACAGTTTTTTCTCTTGAAGTTCTTGTTCTTGCTCGGGTCAAAAGCTTTGGTGATAAGTATACTCAGCAACTCTTTGAAAGAAAGAGTTACATAATTCTGATATGAACTTGATTTGAAACAGATATACAAATCGGGTTCATATAGGAGTTCAAATACTATATCAGAATACTGATATCTCTATATAAGTAAATTGATAATATAGTTTTGATATTCTGACTTGTATTGAATGCCTATATGAACCCGACTCGTATCTTAAAAGTCTTTTATTTGCGACAAATATCTGGTTTAAATCAGGTTCATATTAGGATTATATGGCAAAGGATTTGTACCCTTGTTCAAAACTTTTTTTTTTTTGCTCTAGTCAGATGGGGGGAGGGGGTAGCCCTTATGGTAAACTGAAATCAGTTGATTTCTGGCAGCCTCCTAAAGCAGTGTTGTCACTTGGACATGTCCATACTATGTTTTTTGTCCAACGTCCAAAATCGTCCAAGCCTATGTTCCATGTTTAACTAATCAATAAAGTAATTTAAAAAAATATATAATTATATATTTTTTTTAGGTGCTGGACTCATTGGTGAAAAAATTAAAATAGATTATCTTAATAAAATTTTAAGTAATTTTAATTGAAAAAATGGCCAAAATGTCCAAAAAACGTCCAAGTGACAACACTGTCCTAAAGTATAATCGAGTAACTCAATTATATTAGTATTAAATTGTATCATAGATCATATATAAAGTGTAGCTAAATTTTTGGTACCACATAATCATCATTGTTGTGTTCTTGAAATATTCTAGAACATTACTGCATAAAATTTTTAATATTACATATTATATGAGATATACCAGTAGTATACCTGTACATACAAGTATCTTTGTTAAATACATATATATTTTTTTTATAATGATACATATAAATTATAACAATTTTACAAAAAATTATTTTTATCTAGAACAATACATATATCAAATATGTTCTAAAATACGAATAATCCCAAAATGATTAGTAATATATAATATTTTACCTGAAAATATGTAGTTTACCTAAAAATTTGTAATTGACTTTTAATGGTTTCTTACTAGCTATTTATAACTTTTTATATAATTTTTATAATCACATTGTCTAATATTTATATATTGTGGCTTATTTTCTTAATATATATATAAACATTATAAACAAAATGATGTCTTATTATATTTTATCTTATATAAAAAAATTTAGCAATGATCTATATTAATTTGCCCTATCATGTTAACTCTACCCTTAAAGTACTATTGAATCAAAAAGTTTAGAGTTAATCCATATTATTATAGTAGTAAAAAGGTTATAACAATTTAATTATTTAATAGTAATAATATTTTGAGACCATTTTATCAATACAAAATGTTCTCAAATAAGAAAACATAGAACATTAAATATCCATGTTATTAATTACCTAATTATTTTTAATTAGAGGCCTATCCCTCTTCTCTTCCCTTAATATATAAATAGTCAGGTTCCTTATATATAATTTTACCTTTTTTACCCTTTTCTCCTCATAAAAAATCATTTGATTTTTGTCACTTTTCTAATTATTTGCAATGGCTTTTTAGTTTTTGGTATTCTAAAAAAGTTTTAAGTAAATTTTTTAATTGCTTAGTTATTTGGATTTTATTGATAAGTTAAAACAAAAAAGAATGCAACTGAAGCCAATTGGGTTTTGAAACAACTATTTAGAATTAAGTTATATTTTTAAAATAAATATACAAAAATTTAATAATTTAAAATATTTTAAAAAATTATGTACTATTTATACAGCAATTTTAAAAGCATTTATATCCTTATAGGGTTTAAATCACAAAGCAGAACAGTAAAAGTAAACTTCAAAACCAAAAATTTTAAATATAATAAACAAAATCAAAGTAAAAAATTTTAAATTTTGTATTTATTTATATATTTTTGTCTTTGACAAAAATCAAAAAATAATTAGAAATAAATAAATAATTTTGTTTGAATAAAAATGGATCTTATCAAAGAATAGGAATCAAAATTTAGATTAATTTTTTAAGACTAAAATTTTCCAACTTTAACAAAAAACAAAAATAATTAAAAATGTATAAATAGTTTCATTTAAATAAAAATAAATTTTGCCAAAAAACAGGAACCTTTTAAAATTTAATTTTTATTAAAAAATAATTAAAAATAAATATAAAAAAAAAGAAAAAAAAACGTTAAAATAATTAAAAACTTTAACAAAAAACAAAAATAATTAAAAATGTATAAATAGTTTCATTTAAATAAAAATAAATTTTGCCAAAAAACAGGAACCTTTTAAAATTTAATTTTTATTAAAAAATAATTAAAAATAAATAAAGCCTTCATTTGAGTAAAAATAGATTATGCCAAAAATAGAAATTGAAATTTTACAACTTACAAATAGCAAATATACAAGTTCATTTTTATAAAAAACTTCAATATTGTATATACCATTAGAATGTTCCAAATCAGTGGCTTTCTGATAATATTTAAATGTTTTAAATTTATTCTTTTTTATACCAATTTCATTTTTACAACAACTACAAAACAATAATCAGCACCTGATTCCAAATTAATGATTATAGCTGCAAGCCAAAAAAGAAGCTAAATATCTAGCCAAGAAAAAGAAGTCTAATAAGATAGTAAAAAACCCTATGTAAAAAATAGTATTTAAAATATCTTATAAAAAGTACCGATTGACAGAAGTTCTGGGCCTTTAAGGGCCCAGTGCGACGAGTCACATCTGGGTGCCAGAAAAGGTAGCCGGGTGGGGTCAAGCTTGTCAATTAAGGCTCATTATAGTTTCTTAGTATATAATCCACTGATTGTAGTAGAAATTATTAAATACTTAATAAAGCATTGACGAGGCCGTCAAAGAGTTAAAAAAAAAA
>QKWP01000947.1:0-10866 GCA_003550325.1 Gigaspora rosea
AATTAGAATTAATTAGTAAAATCTTGTGAAGCATAAGATTTTACAGAATTCTATTAATGAATTTTTACAAAATTTTATAGTTTACAAGATTTTACTAATTAATTCTAATTTATCATTAGCAAATTTACAGTAGTGCAATCTTTCGAAAGATCTTGCGAACATGCAAAATCTTTCGAAAGATTTCGCATATGCAATATATTTCGAAATATTTCGCAATGTATTTCGAAATATTGCAGGTTTCGAAATATTTCAAAAATGTTTTCGAAAGTAAATTCGAAATATTGCAGGTTTCGAAATATTTCAAAAATGTTTTCGAAAGTAAATTCGAAATATTTTTTGAGCGGACTGGCTGTGACTGGCTGGATCAGTAGATATGTAACACTTATGTAACCTGGGTCATACCAAGGACGCATTGGACTATATTTTCGAAATACTTCGAATATATCTAAATTAATCTGCATATCTGTATTACAAGATCAGATTAGATCTTTTGTTTATTAATTAGATCTATTCACATGGTTTTTTTATTTTGTTTGTTTTTTTTACTTTCGCTTGTTTTCGCTTGTTTTTGCTTTCGTTTTGGTTTTCTTTTTTTTTTTATTTATTTATTTTTAATTTTTTTCATATTTTACAAGAATACTAGCCTTTTGCAAGAAACCTACAACTTTTCAGAAGTTAGTGCATGCCTACTCAGACTTCCGAAACTTTGCAAGAACACACAACAGATTTCACCCAGCAATTTCTAAATTTCCAGGAACGCTACTTTAGAGAAATGGGTGCAAGTTTTCACAAGTTTTTGCAAGTTTTGCAAGTTTTTTGCAAGTTCTTGCAAGGTTTCGCTTTTTTATTTTTTTGTTTCATGTTTTTGTTTTTGTTTTTTTTTTGGTTTAATTTTTTATTAATTTATTTTATTTTGACACTTTGAGAAAACAGAACCTTCCTTCCTAGCACTTTGCAAGAAAACCTACCCAGACTTTTTCGGCACTTTGCAACTTTTCTAGCATTTTGCAAGAACATTAATATAGCTTTCGAATTTCTGAATTTGCAAGAATGCGAAACTCTTATTTTAGAGGAATGAAGATTTGGGGCTTTGTTTATTTTTTTTATTAGTTTGCTTATATTTTTTGTTTTTTCGTTTGTTTTTTTTTACTTATTTTTTTAATTTTTATTTTATTTTTATTTATTCCTGACTTTTCGAAACTTTGCGACTTTTTCGGCACTTTACAAAATTTCTCCAGCAATTTGCAAGAACACCAACACTTTGAGAAATGGTTTTTTTTTATTTTTTTCACTTCTTTACTATTGTTAGGAGGTATTTAGAAAAAAAGAGCAAAACGAAAGTATAACCAAACCAAAAAAATAGCCAAAGCAAAGACAATAGAAAACAAAAAAGCAAAGACAATAGAAAACAAAGAAACGAAGATAATAGCTAACTTTGGGGTGAACGAAAATAAGTGTATAGGGCTAGTTTTTTGTATATAGTAATAGAATTAGATACGAAGAAGTGCGAAAGTAGTTAAAATAATATGTAATAATGTAAAAATAATACTGTAAAAAATGTATAATAATTAAAATAATATATAATGTAATATGTATAATATATAATAATAATAAATAAAAAAGTAATAATAAATAAAAATATAAAATTTAATAATGCGAAAATTTTAAAAATTTTTGAAAATAAGCGAAATATTGCGAAATATTGTGAAAAGCTGCAGATTTACGCGATAATATGCGAAATATTACCTCCTGTGACCTCCGAAATGAGATAATTAGATAGGGTTTGCATTGTTTTATTTGGTCTATTTCGCAATATTGCGCAATATATTTTGCATTATTATGCAATATTTCGCAATATGTTCCGAAATATTTCGAAAAAAATATATATTCGAAATCTTTCGAAAGATTGCGGTACTTTCGAAAGATTTCGCGTCAATCACAATTCTTTTGAAAGATTTCGGTATGCAATTTCTTTCGAAAGATTTTGCATATTTATTTTGCTGATGATGTATTAAATACACTTATTTAGCATTTAAAAATATATTAATTAGCAGAGATGTTTAATTGACTTTATTGATCAAAAATTTAAAATTATATATCTATTCTTTAAATTTTATATAAAATAAAAATAATTCTGCTAATTGATATATTTTTAGGTACTGAACAAGTTTACTTGGTGCATTAAGTTAGAATAAATTAATAAAAATTTGTGAATTATAAGATTTTATAGAATTTATTAATAAACTTTTATAAAATTNATTTTTTGTTTTTTCGTTTGTTTTTTTTTACTTATTTTTTTAATTTTTATTTTATTTTTATTTATTCCTGACTTTTCGAAACTTTGCGACTTTTTCGGCACTTTACAAAATTTCTCCAGCAATTTGCAAGAACACCAACACTTTGAGAAATGGTTTTTTTTTATTTTTTTCACTTCTTTACTATTGTTAGGAGGTATTTAGAAAAAAAGAGCAAAACGAAAGTATAACCAAACCAAAAAAATAGCCAAAGCAAAGACAATAGAAAACAAAAAAGCAAAGACAATAGAAAACAAAGAAACGAAGATAATAGCTAACTTTGGGGTGAACGAAAATAAGTGTATAGGGCTAGTTTTTTGTATATAGTAATAGAATTAGATACGAAGAAGTGCGAAAGTAGTTAAAATAATATGTAATAATGTAAAAATAATACTGTAAAAAATGTATAATAATTAAAATAATATATAATGTAATATGTATAATATATAATAATAATAAATAAAAAAGTAATAATAAATAAAAATATAAAATTTAATAATGCGAAAATTTTAAAAATTTTTGAAAATAAGCGAAATATTGCGAAATATTGTGAAAAGCTGCAGATTTACGCGATAATATGCGAAATATTACCTCCTGTGACCTCCGAAATGAGATAATTAGATAGGGTTTGCATTGTTTTATTTGGTCTATTTCGCAATATTGCGCAATATATTTTGCATTATTATGCAATATTTCGCAATATGTTCCGAAATATTTCGAAAAAAATATATATTCGAAATCTTTCGAAAGATTGCGGTACTTTCGAAAGATTTCGCGTCAATCACAATTCTTTTGAAAGATTTCGGTATGCAATTTCTTTCGAAAGATTTTGCATATTTATTTTGCTGATGATGTATTAAATACACTTATTTAGCATTTAAAAATATATTAATTAGCAGAGATGTTTAATTGACTTTATTGATCAAAAATTTAAAATTATATATCTATTCTTTAAATTTTATATAAAATAAAAATAATTCTGCTAATTGATATATTTTTAGGTACTGAACAAGTTTACTTGGTGCATTAAGTTAGAATAAATTAATAAAAATTTGTGAATTATAAGATTTTATAGAATTTATTAATAAACTTTTATAAAATTTATGATTTATAAAATTTTACTAATTAATTCTAACATAATGTACTAAGTAAACTTGCTTAGTGCCATATTTGGGCTCAAACTAGTAGTATTTCTCATAGAACAGTTTAGATTGGATTTTTTAAAAATCTAATCCAAACTGAAAAAACTAAGTCAGATCACAGATAAAACTCAAAACTGAAAAAACTTGAATTCAACCTAAAAAAACTCAAACTGAATCAAATTTAGCCAATCAATATACATTATTTTATTTCAGGCTGAGTTCAAATAAAAACCCAGAAACAATCAGATCAAAAAAATTCTAGACCTAGACATAAACTGTAGCTAGGTTTAAATCAGTTCTAAATCTTTTGAATTAGATCTGTGAAATACTACAGACCAGTTTGCAGACTTCAACCAAACCTAAACTGGACTCATAATTGAGTTTAAGTCTGGTTTGAAGTCTGAAATTAGTAAAATTTAGATCTGAGTCTGGTCAAATTCCTGGATTAGACCAGACTCAAACTGAACAAAAAGTACAACAACTAGGCATTTATATTAAAAAATTTTAGCTAGTATCAATATAATTTTGGTCTATACTTACTCTATTTCTAGCCCATACTAACTTTAAAATTCTGCTAAATGTTATTATAATCTGGGTTAAAAGTTAAAAATAATTTCTAATTTAATTATTTTTTTTAATTTTTAAGATGAGATCATGCCTTGGTCTTTATTAAGCATAGTTATCATTACAACATCTATGAATATTGTATTGGATTACTACAACTACCAAGTACCGAAACTTAGACTGTTTATCTACAATCTAAACCTATCAGAGTATCCTATATGTTTTACTAATATACTCAATCTAGTTTTTGCATCTTACTTATTCACTAATAGTACCTGTAGTACTGCTACTGCCAGGTTCGTATCTCAAGTCATTTCTTTAAATACTGCTACAACCTGGCCCGTATCTCAAGCCACTACCTTTCTACTAGTATCTATATTATAACATATGCCCTTACAAAGTTCACCAACTCTAGTACTTCTCCTATTCCTCTTTTGGTTTCTTTCCTAGTTGCTTTACTTACCCATATCTTGCTTTCTTTCTCTCAATTACATTCATACACCCAATCTGAGAACCTGGAAGAATTGGTCTGCCATTGGTGAACCCAATAGTCTCCTTATTAGTGTTCCGCACGGATCAGATCGGACGGATATTTTTAAAGATCCGAATCTGATCTGAAATTTCAATTCGGGTCCAAGTATAGATTCGAATCAGTGTTTAAATATACAGAACCGGATCCTGACCGGATCCGAAGAACTCCTTACATATGAAGGATCAGATCTTTTCAGATCTTTCGGGTTTTTATATGGATCCGAATCCGACAGAACGAATCCGGATCCTTGATTTTTGGGATCCAACAAGTACAGATCCGGATTGGATCCGGATCTCAGATCGGGTCTGCAGAACACTACTCCTTATCCTTGGTATATACTTTTGAAATATATGTTCTTTTTCTACGATATGACTTTAGCAGTCTAAATGGTAGGGCCTCGACATAGGCCCTTTTGTCGTAAATTTGCTTCTGGTCAGTTTGCTTTCATTTCTGGTCAGTCCCTATCTGATTTCTGTTTAAGTACTGTCAAAAGTTAACTATCTTTTTGCCAAGTATAGTTACTCTTGTCCTACAGTTCTGTCAGTGTTATAACATAGCACCTGTGCTTCCTAGGGTCTATGCGCCCCAATTCCGTATGTAATATAGTACCAGAGCTTCCAATATAAGTTGGTATAACCAAGAAAACAAATTTGTAAATCTGAGCTCAAAGTCCATATTACCACTAGGCTAATGTGTAGCATTATATGTCCGGAGCTCATTATATGATGTTCATCATATTACACAAAAGCGTTAATATGCATATGTTGGTAACATTAAAAGCACAAATATAGACACGCATGGGGACAGACAAAAAATTTCCAAACTCTATTTCTGATAAGATTTACATCATATATATGCAAGTATATCAAAAAAGTAAAATTTGTCAAGATTTTTACAATTGAAGCACATTAGGAAGGTAATTTTTGTATCACTTCACATAAAAACTTAGGTCCATCGCTATGCTCCGGCCAATAATGCAAGTAACTTTTTCGAAATCATCTCTAGTAGGATTCAAACTCTGTACCTTTGTTACAACTACTTGGAGGGTGACAACAATCCAACTACACTATATCGCCACACCCCTTCTAATTTAATTATTAAATAAAGCTAAAACAAAGTACTGTATTAGCAAAATTATATATTATATACTCCAGTTTTTGGAATTTATAAAACGAGCTTATTTTTTAAAACTTTAAAGCTAAATAATTTTTGATCTACTAGTCCATTTTAAATGATTTACTACCAAACTGTTTGTTTCTTTAAGATGATTCCAATGTGCTAAAAATCATAAAAATCCATTACAGGGTCATAAGAAAATGTACTATCAAATAGATGACATACCTGAAATTGGTTTGATATAAATCAAACTAATTTTAGATGCATCAACTATTTGATAGTATATTTTCTTATGACCCTGTGATTAGATTTTTATGATTTTGGGCTTGTTGGGATCATCTCAAAGAAATAAACATTTTGGTAGTAAAATTATTTAAAATGGACCATTAATCAAAAATTATATAGGTTTAAAGTTTTAAAAAAATAAGCTTTTTTTATAAATTCCAAAAATCAGAGCATATGTATTTAAAATTTTGCAAAAAATTTTTTTAATAAAATATAAAAAAAGTTTTTGCAAGTAATTTTTTTAAAGTACTATTATTTTTTTAAATTTTATATTATATTTGATTTTATAATTTAATTTGTTAATCCATATATACTAAATTATATTATTTTTAAATTATTTTTTTAAGGGCGTTAGTTTATGGTGACCTGTCGCCATGGCAACCCCATGATCGGCCAATCAAAATCGATCATGTGAGCAATTTTTTTATTAAAAATCCCGAACTAGTTCGGATCTAATTATAAGTTCGGGTTTGATTAAAAAAAATAATACCGATATGATATACAATTTAATTTTTTTTTTTTAAGCAATCTTATCTTTATTTATTGTGAACTAAATACATTTATATTCAAAAAATAACTTGTCTATCTATATACCAAAACATTCTATTTAATAAAGATTCACCAGGCTTGCTACCCAATGCGATCCGCCATAACGACTTTTTGTCTAGCTCAGGTCTCTTACATAGCTAAGAGATATACTCCCGAACGTCATGGACAGGCTATCATATGCCATATTAAGATTGCTTATTTTGAAATTTTTGTTTATTTAAGAAGAGCCATCCTGGTACCGTGCACCCTTTTATTTGGCTCTCTAAGGTCTTTGTATGTATTTTCATGATTTATATCTTGGCTTCTTCCTTTTTTTTCCTCTTTTTCCTTTCTGTTTCGTTGCCTTCTCGTTGGGGGTCTTGATTTTCTTTGTTCGCTTCTCTCTCTGCCCTTCGAGTGCTTTGTTCTGGTTGCGGATTTGAGCTACCTGCTTCTGAGTATGGAGTCTGCTTTTCTTTGCCTTTTCTTCTTTTTCTAACTAGGTCCGTTTTTGCCTTTTCCTCAGCTTCTTTAGGTTTACGCTTGTTGTCTTTTGTGATACCTTCTTTTTCCTCCCACTCAGCTATTAATTCGCATCTGAATTTCCAGATATGTTCTAAAAACCTGCTTTGTGCCAAATCCACTAGGTCCTGTATTACTTTTTTGGTTTCTTTCTTCTTTCCAGTCAGATCGGCAACCTTTCGTGCTCTTTTTATCGATATTACTCCTCTGATTATTTCCAATCTAACCAGAGTTTTCTCTTGCCTCGTTACTCCAAAAAGGATCTATTGTACCTCCACGTCGTATTTCTTTTCGCTAGAACCCTTTCTCATGATCATTCCTGTGCATTCTTTTTCAATTACGGACCAGATCAGATCCAGCAAGGGGCATTCCGCGAGGTGGTCCTGTGTTTCTCTTTCTCTCAAACAGACTCTGTATGTGTCCTCTTTGTATACACAGTTTTTTCTTTGCTTTTGCACACTCAGTGTGGGTAACAGGTTATTCAAGCACTTTATGCAGAAGATCCAGTCTCTATTATCTTTTGCGCTTCGGCAGTTTCTGCCCTTGAATTTATCTATGTTTTTCTAGGTAACCCTCCAGTTCAACTCATCTTTTTCACTTTTTTTATCTATTGTCCAATACCACATGCTCCTGGTAGCAGCCCATTAAGTTTCCAGAATATTAGAGATCAGTTGTGTTATGAAAGCTCTTGATGGGTCATCTATTCTTAGATTTTTCCAACTTAGGTCTATTTTGTTGATACTTGTCCATGGCTACCTGGGATTTACTATATTTACTCCTGTTGCACCAAGTTTTACCAGTTCATCCGCCTTGTCATGTAACTGTATATTACTGTGGCTTTTAATTTTTCGCAACTTTAATTTGATCTCTTTTGCCTCGATAGCTGCTCGTATTTGTAACAGCAGGCTGGCGTTTTTGGACTTTAGGGTTTCTCTCATTTTTCGCATAAGCCTGGCCTTGTGGATATTCTTTATAGCTTCTTTGCTATTTGTATATATTGTCACGCATGCTTTTTCAGGTGTTACTAGCAGAGCGGTCCAGATAGCACCTAGTTCAGCTCGGGTGGCAGATGGCCAGTCTCCCATCCTGCCACTAAATTCTGCGATTGCTGTTTTTTTCCATCCCTAAACATGGTCGCGACCCAGCCTAGGCCCATTTTCTTTCAATCATCTCTCCCCTTTGGGTTTACTAAGGATCTATCTGTGTAGAAATTCAATTCTTCATATCCTCTAATTTGTCCTGTTAGCGACCTTAATTCTCTAACTGCCTGTGACTCTTCCAAGTGAATGCTGATTAGTTCTTCCTCTCGTGTTGCTATTTTGATTGCGAATAAATGCTGACCGTCTATATGGGGCCTGTCACCTGTTATTTGCACCTTGTTTCTTTTTCTACCAAGGCTTTCTAGAGGGATTTCCAAAAAGAATTCTCCCACCTTCTTTTCTTTCTTTACCCAATTGCTTTGTAGCACTCGCTTTTTACTTCTTAATTGCCGCCGCAGTGTACACTGCAACTCATCTGAGTCAGAACCTTCGTTTATCTGGTAGCCTTTACATTTCTTGAGTCTTGTTGTGTGCGCTGATTCATCATTTTCTGTTTGCCAGTGTTCAATTTCTATCCAACTCTTGTCGCTCTTTCTCATAATTTTTCCAAATTCTGATATTCCTTTATTTTTAAATAATATACAATTTAATTTATTAAACTCAATTACAACAAAATTACATTATAAAATAAAAAAAAAATAATATTACACACGCTAACAAAAAAAAATCTATTATATCGCACTCTAACCAAATACTATACAAATCAAAGCACCAACCAACATGACAAAGATTCTGAAATGACATCACCCCATTAAACGATATCGGAACAATACTCGAAGTGATGAAAATTCACAAAACCAGAATAAAAAGTCGCCACAAACTACGGTATTAAACAACAAAAGCCCAGAATCTTCATATCCTATAAACGACGGCACCAAAACGACGAAAGAATGAAAGCCAAGAATCTCTACAAACGACGAAAGCCCAGAATCTTTATACTTCGTAAACGATGGCACTGAAACGACAAAAGCCCAAAACTACAGCACTAAACAACGAAAGCCTGGTTTTTCTGTGAAGCAAACCTACAAAAAAAAGAAGCATTAGTTCAAAAAAAAGCAAAAAAAACAAAAAAAAAGCAAACAAAAAAAAAACATATCGGCAAGATAATCAACGAAACAGAAATAGTCTGAAACAAGGAAACGAAGCCTAAAATAACCACAAATGACAGCATCAAAGATTAGTTCAAGGAAAGAAAAAAATACACTGTATCCCAGTTCCAACAAAATGTAAACACAGACAAGACTTAATAAAGAGAACAACGAAAACCTAAAATTTCTATGAACGAACGTCAAAAAGGAAAAAAATGAAGAAAAAAACAATAAAAAATCTTTCTAATGAAGCGAAAATACCAAAAGGACTTACTAAGAAGAAAGCTGAAGAGACAACAAAATTCCAAAGTTTTTACAAACGACGTCACTGAAATGCAAGAGCTAAACGACAAAGTCTAAAGCCCAAAATCTTATACTTCATAAATAACGAAGTCTGAAATTCACCACGAAAACCAAAATCTCTTATCCCAAAATCTCCACAAATAATGTTACCAAAATGCAAGAGCAAAACAACAAAGTCTAAAGCCCAAAATCTTATACTCCATAAACGATGAAGTTTGAAATTCACCCATTCTCTATAAATGACGACACCCACTATAGCGGTTCCACTACAAGAAAGAAAGTATTAGTCAAAGAAAGAAAAACAAAAAAAAATCCAAATAACGAAAAAAAACACATATCTCAGGATCCCGGTTCTAGTTTCTGCTAACAGGTATTCCAGAAAGCAAACCTGCGAGTATAAAAAAGTTAGTACGAATTCAAAAAAGAAGAAAAAATACAAAAAAAAAACAAAAACTACTTATCTTACAAGATAGTAAAGCAACAAAGAAAAAAACGCGAAGAACAGAAAAAGCAAAATAAAAAAAAACCAAACCAAATCAAACCTTATCTAGATCTAATCTAGATCGAAAGGCCAATTTGGTAAAACGGCGCACTCTTACATGATCGATCATGTGATTGGTCACTCATATGGGGTCGCCATGGCGACAGGTCGCCATTTATAATTTTCATTTTTTTAATATATTTTTTTAAATTATTTTTTTAATTATTTTTAAATTAGTTTTTATTAAAGGGCTTTATTTTATGGCGACCCATGATCGACCAATAAAAATTGATTATGTGATCACATGATCAATTGATCGAAATCAATCGATCACTTGATCATGTGATCGATTTTTATTAGTAGATTTATTACTTAACAAAATTAATATATATTAAATTAATTTATTAAAAAAATAAGCGAACACAAAATTATAATATAAACATTATGGGAGCCCATTATTTTTTTATTAAAACATATAACTTCAAAAAAAAATCTATTATGCTACATCTCAACTATTATACTATGTCTACTATGTGCTACATCTTGCTAAATCCCAAATGCCCCACTATACTAACTTTGCCTTTTCCAATGATGTACTAATGACGGATTTTGCGACAGCACCAACAACAACAAAAACTCCAATTACAGCAACTCTAACAACAATAACTTCGTTAAACAAAAATATCTGAAGAAAAAAAAGGTAGTTCCAATAATTAAAAAACTGAAGAAAAAAATTTTTTTTAAAACTTATCTTTAGATGTCCCATCCCGGTCCAATTCCATGAATTAACCAAACAAAAACGAAACCGAAAAAAAAAACTGATACAAAAATAAAGAAAACTAAATCGAAAAAAAATGAAAAAATAAATAATGAACATAAAAAATAAAAAACATAAAAACGTAAAAAAAAAT
>QKWP01000947.1:44239-96958 GCA_003550325.1 Gigaspora rosea
CACAAGGATGGATAAGTAAAAATAAGGATGTCGATGATTGTATCAAAGAATTTCAATCTAAAGTTACAAAATATGAAGAATTTACCGAATGGATTCCTTTTAATAGATTAGATAATATTCAAAATTGGTGTTAGATCTTTAGCAAGCTCGTTAGATGATGTACACATGTAAGAAGAAAGAATATATATAGTCTCGCACATAATTATATTTAAAATGTTAATTATGTAGTTCTCAAAATTTATTAAATATTTTAAAACAAGTAACTTTTTATTATTTTACTATATGTAGCTTATTTAATTAATATATAATGCGTAGTATAAATTCTACTGATGAAATTATGAGCACCGTAGTTATAAAGAAATTCGAGCCTACAATAATTCAAACGACAATCAAAAATTGGGAATATATTAATGTCGATTAAAGCATTGATGGAATTATCGCCAATACAACCACAAGTCAGATATTTGCAGAAGATTAAAGGTCAGTATTATGTATGTAAACGAAAGGTTGTTGCCGCTCGCTTATGGCCCACCTGTACCGGAAAAGGTATTTGCTGTGCCTTATCGAAGTGACAATCTTAGTTTATTACCACGGCTATTTGCTTGCAGTACTGGCTCATAAACGAGTCGGGTGATCACTGAGTTGGCAATAATCTTTTGCAATAGTCCATTATGATGAGCAAAATTTAAGTGTAATAAGCAGCTTAATATAAGACTATGTTTGTTTTACTAATTATTTATTAAATTTTTTCTTTCATTATAAATATGTCAACTTGAATTTAACGAGCACAGCTCAGACACCAAGGTAACATTTTATATGTTATCATTATTCTATTATTATCTCTTAATATCAGAGCAAATTTACCCTGAATTTAACTATAAAATGCTTCGGATTTACTTTTTAAAAAAATTTATTTATTTAAATAAAAGTTTTTTTAAAAAAAATTTGAATTGTGTATATATCAAAAAATGTACAAATTTTAAATTTTTTTTTTTAATTAAAAGAAAAATAATTTATAATTTCTTAACAAATTTTTTAAATATTAGTTTCAAATCTATTATTTATAATGTATATAATATATCATACGTATTTTAATTAACACGCATATAATTTATTACGTAATATACTATCTACGTCTAATTTATTTAATAACATTGTAGAACCAGAAACTTGGAGGCTCTGCGAATTTCTTACATTTGTTGGAAGCTTTCACTTCTTTTAATTGGCCAATTAAATCAACATAATCCTCTTCGTAATGGTTACACTTTTGACGAGGCGTAGTTCGCCGCTTTCTGTAATTTTGTGGAGTACAAACGAATTTCTTTCAGCGGAGGTCTTCCACAAGACATAGTTATTCATGGTAATTTTATTTTTTAATATAATATATACCATTTAATAATAAAATCTAATTGCTTTAATTTTATTTAATTAATTATTATTAATAATAAAATCGAATCGTGTAATTTATTTATTTATTATCCCTACCTACGTACAGTACATTGTTTAACCCCTTTAATATGGTCATATGGTTAATACCCTTACTATGTATTTATATTTTATGCATATTTCTAATCGGGATATTTTACTTAATACATTTCTTTTGATTGGTTAACCGGACTGATAAGATTCCATACAGCATCGGTTTAAATGTTTCCCATGGTTCTTTGACTTTCAAAGGACCTATATAATAAGCTGGCCATTTCAAAGGGGCGTCGTCTTCTCCCGTAGTCCATACGATTCAAAAAGAAGAAACCCGTTTTAGAACACGCTTTATTTTCTATTTTATTGTCGTTGTTGCTATTGCTTATTTTTTTATCCAATATCCCTTTTTTTAAAATGGCTGATACCGGAAAGCATCAAGTTTTGCCTACTAATGTTAGGCCAACCCACTATGACTTGACTTTAACTCCAGATCTTAAGTCCTTTACCTTTGAAGGGACTGAGACTGTCAGGTATATAAACTATAATTTTGTCTCAGTATTAGGAAGGCGCATTAGATAATAATTATGTAAATTGTATTTCAATAGTCTCGATGTTAACTCTCAATGTGATTGAAATTCAAGTCAAGTCTGCAAAGCTGTCAAACTTGTCTTTGAAGACTAATCAAAGGTATTTTATAAATAATTAATTTATTTAATATATGAGCAAAGTAATAAAACCTTGAATAAAGATAAAAAAAAAAAAATTTTTTTTTTGAGCAAATTTAATTCATTTTTGTTCAAAGCTTTAAAAAATTTGGTTAGTTCCTACTAACTCATTCTCATATTTGTTACTATTTCTCACATGTTCAACGTAATTTGCAAATGGCTTTGTATTATAGCCAGAATGCTATAGATATTTCTTACGATACTCAAAAGCAGACCGTCTCTCGGACTTTTCCTGAGGAACTTCCTACCGAATCTAAAGTCGCTTTGCATCTTGAATTTACTGGAATATTAAACGATCAAATGTGTGGTTTTTATCGAAGTTCTTATGAAGACAAATCTGGAAATACAATGTATGTACTTCTTAACTATTTTTGATTTGAAAATATATGCATTCATTTGACTATAAAATATTTCTACCAATCTTTTATTTAGATATTTAGCTACGACTCAATTCTAAGCAACTGATACACGTCGTATTTTTCCTTCATGGGATGAGCCTGCAATTAAGGCTACCTTCGATTAGCAGAACTGATAAAGGAGTTCATGCCTTCCAGCAAAGGTTTACTTTTTCTCTGCCCATTACTTTGATTATTCCATCTGAATTAACTGCTTTAATTAATATGAGTGTGATCTCAGAGAATCCACATGATGGTGGCAAAAAATGTGTCAAGTTTGCAACAACGCCAATTATGAGTACTTATGTATGTTCAAAAATTTTCTTAATCAAAATTATTTTAAACGTACTAACTTTAACCAATAAAATTACATAGATATAAGAAAACAGCAGAATTTCTCTTAATCACTGCCAACCACAGAAATCACTCACCCTTACTCACCGCAGAATGTCACAGAATCTAAAAAAAAAATGCGTAGAATATCGTAGAATTCACAAATGTATCGCAAAATTTGGTCATAAATTCAGGCCTGACAATCCAGAAAAGTAGACAATAAATTAGCACAATTTAGGAGCATTTTTTCCGGAATTATAAATTTTAGGAAAATTAGATCGCATTAAGCCGCAGAAATTGCAAAATGGAATCACAGAACTACACAGAAATTACAAAATGCACTAGAGAACTGCACAAAAATAATTTATCAACAGTAAATAGAATTCACACGCAGAAAGTCTGGGCGTCCCCTTAGTTCTGATTGGATGTATGAAATACTATCTCTAATGAATCACGCCACCCTTTAGGTCAAAAAAATAAATAAAATAAGATAAAAATAAAAATAAAATCCAATTACCATATTTCAAAATTATAATTACAAATATTTTTTGCTATACAGTTACAAAGAGAAGCAAAAATTTCACAGAATTAAAATGTAATTTTTAAAATAAATAAAAATTGTGTTTAAATATTTATTGTTTGTGCGTACTAGTTGTTCAAGTAAAAATTTCATTAATCGGTGCTTTATTAACATACAAACAGTGCAATGTAATTCAAAAAACAAATAAAATAAAATAAAAGATGTGCTTAAATATTTATCATTATGTGCATGCTAGTTTCTCAAATAAAAAACCTCTTATTCGATACTTCATTAAGCATACAAACGTTAGAATGTAATTCAAAAAAAAATAAAAAATAAACAATTATTAATGTGCTTAAATATTTATCGTTATGTGCGTACTGATTGTTCAAGTAAAAATTTCTTAATTCTTTTTTTGATATTACTTAGCACACAAACTTTCTACCAAATATAATCAATTTTAAAGGCTTATTATAATGAACATCAGTTTTATATAAAAGTGACCGTGTTGTGACTTTTGCCCTGCTCTAACTGAAAATATAAATATGAATGGCCTAAAAATAAGCCTGTTTATTTAATTAATAACTTTACACAGTATAATAGATACTTTAATATTCGATAAAAAAAATTATTTAATATGATATGATTGTTTATCATGCAATATTTATTATTGCATTTTATTAAGAATTCAAAGAGTTGTAAAAGTGATTGAATTACCAAACGTTAGTATTAAAAGTGAAAAGTAACGTTTAAAAAAATTTAATATTACAAAAATTACAATTGCGAAAATTGCAAAGCAATTTCGCAGTTGTTTGATGACTACTAACCGATCAGTTGATCTACATCCAATATAAAACAAAATTTGTATAATGCATCTTATTTGTTTATTTTAACATAAAAAAGCTCTCTTTAATGTAAAATTTCATGATACACATTTTTTACTTAGAAACAAAGCTAGTTGTCATGAGTATTGCTAAGCATCACCACAATAAGCTTGACCAATCGGATTGCAGGATCTCATGTAACCAAAACATTAGTGAAAAAATCAAAAATCTTTAATAGCAAATTATTTTACTAAAATAACAGTCTTCAGGCAATAAGTAAAAGTTTTCATTATTAAATTTTATATATAAACAAATTCTTCTAACCCAAACCCTACCTAACCCTAACCTTAAATTTTTACTTTTTAGTGGTAAGTTTTAGCAAAATTCAGTTGTCATAGTAAATTTTATAGTGTTAGTGATTGTCTAAAGCAGAGTCAAATTAGGACCCCAAAATATACATAGATAGGTCAGGTTAGAGAATGCATAGCAATCATAAACAAATTAAATGAAGTAAGGTTTAAATTTGTGTATTTTTTTAAAAAATTATTAAAAAAGGTTAGGTTTTTAATTTGCATATTTGTATATCAAAATTCTACATATAAAAGTTTAATTTGCATATTTTTAGTATAAATTTGGTCTGACCCCTTTGTTTTGAAGTTGAGTACATGCAATATTTTGATTTTTCAAAAAAACAAAAATAAATAAATAAATAAAGTAAAAAAAGCATGTTTTTTATTCCCATATATGCATGTACACTATTTTTATTTCTTTAAAATTTTTTTTGATCTTTTTTTTTAAATAATCTTTTTTTTTATTATTATTTTTAATTTTTATTTAACTTTCATTTTATTTTATTTATTTTATTTAATTTAATGTTTTATTTAACATAACATTTATTTTTTTACATTTTTATTTAACTTTTTTTTACTTTTATTTTATTAATACATATAGGGGTGAGTTAGTAGAAAAGGGACAAATCATTTTTAGTAAAATTTTTTAATTTTTAAACTAAGATATCTGGACAACTATTTAATCAAATTTGCTAAAAAATTTTTTTATTTTAATCTTGAAATTATATAGAATTAAAATAAAAAAAAATTTATTAAATTTATTAAGTTAGTTGTTAAGATATTTAAGCTTAAACTCAAGAAAACTTTTACTTAGAAAAAATTTGTCCCTTTTCTACTGACTCATCCCTATATATTACATATTTTTTTATTTTTTATTTTATTTTATTTTTTTTATTTATAGTATTTTAATTTTTTATTTAAATTTTTATTTATTTTTTTTATTTTTTTTATTTCTTTATTTTACTTTTATTGTTTTTCAAATAATATAAAATGCGTCTATGGTGTTTTATACCATAGGCAAATTAGATTTATTAGATTTGCAAATCTGTGTAACAAAAACAAAAAATAAAATTTTATAAAACAAAAAATAAATTTTTATTACCTTAGGGTTAGGTGAGACCTGGGATAGAGCAGGAGGCATAGTTTATACCAAAATTTAGCAAGAAAATTTTTTTATTAGAGCCCCAAAAGTGGTTTCATAAGCAAACTTTAGAGATACAAATGTTTTTTTAAAAAATAAACAAAAAAACCGAAATTTTATGTTACACTTGATCTTAAATTTTGATTGGCTATTCTAATGGTTTTGTGTAGTATGGTGTAGAACACCATAAGTACATTTTAGTAGACCCGATTGTTTTTTATTGTTTTTTAAAAAATTTTTTGATTTTTTTATTTTTTTTTAAAATTTTTTTATTTTTTTTGAATCCTTTTTTATTACGTATTTTTTTTTATTTATTTTAATTTTTTTAATTTAAAATTTTGTCGCAGCTAATGAGCATGAGGGAAATTTATTTTGATTGGCTGTAATCACGAGGATTGTCAATGATCGATGGCTTATTCTGATTGGCCAATATCATTAAATCGCAAAACGCCGTAAGGTACCTTGATTTGTACCGGGTGCATTTTAAGGTCATCAGATGCGGTATTTTCAGTTTTTACCGGTATTAGCAAGAATATGGAAGAACGAAATACAAAAATACGGTAATACTTACAAGTGACCCTCCATATAATAACCCTCTTCAATACGGCATTTTATGGTACTAATCATTATTACTAAAAAGTATAATTCTTTTTTTTTTTTTTTTTTATTAACAAAAAAATTTTTATGGATACTTATGTGCTTTTGTTATTACTTGTCTCTCGTGTTTTTTTTTTGCCATCCAACTTATTTTTATTATGAAAAAAATAAAGGTCCCTGTTCTATACAAAATTGTAATAGAAATTCTACTCTTTTTCGAAAAATTACTTCTATTGCATATAATAAAGCACAAAATAAAGGAACATTAGAACAATATGGTGATCTAAAAATCGGGCAAGAAATATGCTATAGTCACTATTTAGATATAGTAGAACCCGATCGTAATACAAAAAAAAAAAAACCCCTGGTTGAAATAAAAGAAATGAACGTTAATGATAAACCAGTCGCATATTGTAATACCCAAAAGTCTTCTTCCAACAATGGTCTCATATTTGCAGATCAGGTTCAAATCCTAACGAAAGTTCTTTATCAATTGCAACGGGATAGACCCGGTTTTATTGAACTTAGCCCCGTTCGTTTTCAATTAATGATAGAAAATGCTGATGCTCGTTTGCATGGGTTTTTTGATCAAATGGTTAAGGCTTTAATTCCCAATGAAAGATCTGCGTACAAAAAAATAGAAGCAAAAAAAACAGTAGTTAGTTTTTGTTATATGATGGCTAATATACGAAATATGTTTGTTAATAGTTTTGAATTAGAGGTTGGTTTGTATCTCTCAGCATCTGGAATATCATCTGCTGCAATTGATACATTACATAATTTGGGTGTTACGGTTTGTAGTAAAACAATCAATAATTACAAAAAAAAACTTGTTCAAGATCATTATCAAAATATTCGAAAATTTTTTACAAACAATGTAATTATTTTTTTATATAATTTAATAATTTATATTGTTATTGTTATATATATATATTAAATAAATTTTTTTTTAGAATAATATTTTATTTGTTTATAATCTGGACGACTATCATAACATACATGAAGAAAGACGTCCTAATGCAACAACATTATCGACAGCCTCACATTTGGCAACATTTATTTGCAAACCCGTAAAATTATGTGCACCAATTCCTCTTATTTTTAATAATGTAAATATTCACAATCCACAGAATATTGATGCAAGCAATATTTGTTTTAGATTATTACATCAGTATAGTGGAATCTTTGATATTTCATATGGAACACGAAGATTACAATGGATTGCATCTGGGGATTTAAAATTTGATTTTAATAAAATTGAATTATTAACAGTTCATGTTTACGACGATGCAATAAATGAACGAAAGGAGGAACGATCTAATTAAAATATTCGACTAATTGGGTTCCAAGAGCAAGGTTTACATTCGATGTATGATTACATTAACGCACTTCAAATGATATTAAAAATTAATAAGGATACACAGCATTTAGATAATCATGTAGCACCTATTGTAGCAGACTGGCCAGGCCAGCTTTTTATTCGTAAAGCAATTATGAATTTAAATAATTCTTCTTTTAATATTCCTTCTGAAATCAGTTCATTTATTCCTCTATTAGGGCCATTGCACGTTTCTTTGAATAGTAGAGAGCAAACCGTAATTGTGCATTATTCTTTTTTTAAAAAATTATTTCATTTTGTTTTCGGCAAAAAAAAAAAATTAGCTAAAACTCCGAAACCATGGCGAATTAACTTACTATTAGAGTTAGCACATGGTGGGTGGTGTAAAGTTAAAGAAAAAATTATGGCAAAATTTGGGTCAAATTGCAAAGATATTGAATACTGCACGCTTTTTGATATCTTGGATAATTTGGTTCCAGCTGTGCTAGAAATATATGCAGTTCTTTTTCGATCTGGCTCATTTAATGAATATTTGGAAATGATATTTCGAATTTGGACGTTTATGTTACGATGGCGACGACATAATTATAACAAAGCGCCGCTTGCATTTTTATCTGATATATTTTATTGGCAAGATACTAACCATCCATTTTTTGAAGCATTTAAACTTTCTTTAGTAAATTTCAATGAATATTATGTCGAGAATTTTCACAGCAAAATTCGTGCACAAACTTCTAAGAATTTTACAGCAGAAAATATTATAAAACAAGCTTATGTAATTGGTATGCATTTCAATAATTTATTTATTTAAAACACTAACTAAATTTACAATTTAGATATGCAAGATAATGAAAACTTGCGGGACGCTTTTATTAAAACAAAACGATATCCTTATACGCCATCACAATTGAATTTTTTAACTGAAAAAACTGGGCTTTTTCTTCTTAATCATTTACAAGAAATTTTTAAAAATCGTGGGAAAAGCAAAATCCATCAAAAAAAAAAATCTGAATACTATTTAGCTACTATGAACGAAGTCGTAGACACCAAATGTTTACCTACAGGTAGAATAAATTAAATTCATATAAGATCAATAAAAATATTTGAAATTAAAAAATAAACTAAATAACTTTTTTTTTTTAAAAAAAAAACGTATTTATTACAATAAACCCTAATTACAGGATATAGTTCAAACTTTCCACCCGAACCTAACATGTGTGATGACTGCCATAAGCCTTTAAATGATGGTGAAGTCCTGGTTTGTGGGCACGGCTATCATCATAGCTGTTATGCAAGAATGGAATATTGCTGCCGCCATTGTAAAGAATATTTTAAGAAAGGCATTTACTATAACGTTGAAAGTTTCATAAAACGTTTAAAAAAAGGACCTAACACACTTACCAATGAAGAAAAACGAGAACGAGAGCAAGAAAAAGAAGAACAGGAATCTGAACAGGATGACGATGTAGCGGAAGAAGTGAAAATAGAGAAATCCAACGCTTTTTTAATGGCACTTAATGCTGTTAATGGTTGGTAAATGTAAAAAAAAAGAGAAAAATTAGTATTATGAAAACTTGGCCAAACATTCGATCTCATTCGATCTCAAGTTTTTAAACGCAATAAAAAATACTTAAAAACTTGTAGTTTGAACAACATTAAGTCAATTCGATGCGTCACTATTGTATCATATGTGCAATATTTCTTCAAAAGTCGTATTTTTTGTAAATCTATTATAATTTGATTGGCTATTTCTGAATGACAGATGATCGTCATATGATCGTCATGTAACCAATAAAAATAAATTTCCCTCATGCTCAGCTAATGCTGAAAATGGCTGATGCTGAAATTTTGACCTACTTTGATATGAAATTTTAAAATTTTTTTGTAATGATTTTTCATTTTTGTCTTATAGGGTTAGGGTGAGATTTGAGAGTAAATTTGATATTTAAAGCATATTTGTGGATTTTAGCAGAGCTTATAGTTTCAAATCAAGATTGCAAATTTTAGTATCAGCCATTTTTAGCATCAGCTACGACAAATTTTTTTAATTTTTTTTGTTTTTATTATAAATTTTTTTAATTTTTATTTAATTTTTATTTAATTTTTTCTTTTTTTATTTATTTTATCCTATTTTATTTTATTTTTATTAATATTTTCAATATTTTTTTATTTTATTATTTTTTTCTTTTTTTTTATTATTTTATTATTTTATTATTTTTTATTTTTTTAATTTTATTTATAAATTATTTAATTTTATTTATTATATATTAAATTATTTTTAAATTATTTTTTGTTTTTATAAAACATGTCATTACAGTATATTATGTTTTATTTTATTTGGTTTAATTTAAATTTTTTTTATTTTTTATTTATTATGATATAATTAATTTATTTTTTTAATTTTTTTTATTATCTATCTTTGTTAATGTTATTTTTTTAATTTATTTTAATTTTTTTTTATTTAATTTATTTTATTATTTATTTTTATAAATTATTTTTTATTTATTTATATTGGTACTGTATTTAAATAAGCAGTAATGATCACTAGTTATATAAGCGATATAAAGATATGTATAATTTGATTTTTTTTCTTTTTTTTTACTAATATTTATTTATTTTTTGTGCTTTTCTCGTCATTGGTAGGAACAATCTTATTTACAAGAAGAAAGTACTTTAGAAATCCAAACCTGAAAGTTAAAAAACGATAAAGCCTTGTATTGGTAGAAGTTTTAGGGATGTGCTATCCAGTTCTTTTGTCATTGGTACCAAATAAGTTTCTAGTTTCTTCATTTATTTATTTATTTATTATTATTCACTTCTTTCTTTTATTTTAGGCTTGTACTTTGCTGAAGTGCTAAAATTGGATGCTAAAAATATAGATGAGAATCTATTAGAGCTATCACTGAAGCCATTATCATTGGTATGCGTTTGTGTCTTCTGGTATAAAGTATGGTTGATTCAGTTAATTTCTTTGTTCTTTTTTTTTTTATAGTACTAACGTTTCTTTTTTCTTTAGAATGAACATAGTACAGAACATAGTGCAATGGTTAGAATAGAGTAGATATTAAAAATCTGCAAAGATGAGAAACATGAGTAGAAAAATAGTGTTGGATATTGTTATCATCATGAAATTGGAGTTCAAAAGGATAAACATAAGGCTAGTATTCTTTTTTTTTATTACAGTACTAATATTTTTTTCTTTAGAATGAAATGAATATAGTACAGAATATAGCATTATAGTTAGAATGGATGAAGCACAATAGTTAGTATCTGGCTTACGATAATTTTCTTTTTTTTTAATATAGTACTAACGGTTCTTTTTTTCTTTAGAATAAACATAGTATGATTTAGAGATTGGCTCCAGTTTTAAATATTCAAGTATATCACATTTAAAATTGAGTTTATCACACCAAAATTCGAGTTTATCATGCCAATTATTAATAACTGATGTGATAAACTCAAATTTTGGTATAATAAACTCAAACTTAGATGTTATAAACTCGAATATTTAAAACCAGTTCCAACCTCTAGTACGATTGAATATAGTATGATAATAAAATGAAAATAGGATAATAGTAGAACATACATAGTATGATAGACATAGCATAATAGTTCAGGACGTAGCAAGATAGTATAGGATGTAGTATGATAGTTAGTAGCACGATAGTTAATATGGGGCGTAGTATAATAGTTAGTACTATAGTATAGAATTTAATATGATGATTGGGACATAGCACGATATTGGGATGTGGCACAATAGTTGGAATCAGGTTTATGTTATAATTTGTATTTATTTTTTGTATTTTTTTTTAATTTTTTTTTGTTTATTATTTAATATATAAAAAATTAGCTAGCATTTAATATTTAAGTAAGCATATAGTAATTTTTTATTATTTGATTTTGTTATTTTTTTATTTTTTACAACCTGCACAGATTATTGAATTGTTAATTGTTGATTTGCACAAAAAATTAAATCTGCACAAAAAATAAAAAAAATTTCTTCAACAATCACTAGCAGGGTTGCAGTAAAGATTGTACCCATATAATATCTATTAACAAGGTTATAATCCTTGCTACCCAGTTGACCCATATTAGTTATCCATAAGCCCATGATGCAGCTTGAGTAATACAGCTGTTCTCATAAATTTTTGGACATTTAGTGAAAACTGACCAAATAAATGTTTGGCCAATTTGATAAGTTTATGATTCAGTAGTGATAAAATATTTGTTTGAGTAATTAGTACAGTCAACTCTCTCTAATCCAAACTGCTGGGACTATTTTTTTTTACTATGTAAAAATTTGAAAAAGGTCAGTTTTTAAAAAGTTATATATGGCTTATCCGAACTTTATAATAAAATTTACAAATGTTCTAGGAGATTTTGTTTAGTTTAAAAAGAGTTTAATAGTGTTTGGTTTAGAGAGGTTCAGATTAGAGAGAGGTGACTGTATATAAAATGATCTTTTTAAATTTATAGCGATAACTTCTTCATAAATATAATATTTATGATCATAATATTTTACTAAAAAAAGATACTTATTAATTAGTAAAGTTTGATAATAGTATAAAAATATTTAGCTTCACAACATAAAAGATTTTAAAAGCCAATATGAATATTCAATTTTGTACTATAAGTGTACTATATATAGTTTTTAAATAATAAAATCAAATGATCAAGAAATTCAAAGATCTGAAAATGCTTAAAGATCTTGTTTAGCATGTCTTAAAATCATAATCTTTAATACCTATAAACTAAAAAGTAAAAACTTTGGGTAAATAGGTATACATAACAAATATAATCTAAAGGCCATAATAAGCAAAAAAAATGAGACATATATATATAATGTACACTTGATTTATATTTGGGCCTGAGTTACCTGAGTTACCCAGTTTATCTAAGTAACTCAGTTTGTAACCTGATAATAATTTTTTGTATGGGCAGGTAACCCAGAGTTAAAATTTTTGATGGGTACAATCTCTAGGTTGCAGATATGCACAGATTTTTAATATTTGAGTTTTTAAAAAAATTAGTGCAAATATGTAACATATTTATTTACCTGATAATAGCTTATATAAAATTTTATACTATAATTAAGGTTAGAATTTTATTTTGTGTATTTTTTTAATTTTTTTATTGTAAAGGATAAATTTTGCATACTGATCTTATAAAAAAATCATGTGTACAGCAATTAATAAAAAATTAAAAGTCACTTACCTATATATATATTTTGGGGTCCTGTCAAATTATGTGATTAACTGTTATTTAAATCATAGAAAATTTGTTGATTCTGGATCAGCAAAATAAGAAAAAATTTGAAAAATATATGAAATAGAAAAAAAGCAGTCTAAACCTGCTTTAGCCATTAATAAAAAATGTTAAAAAAGAAATTTTTGCTTATATAAATACCTTTAATTTAAGTCTAATCCTAATTTAAAGTAACCTTAATTCTAAAGTTAGTTAAGAAATTTTTAAAAAATATAAGTTGACTCTGCTTTAGATATCCTCTAGTATTAACAAGTTGTTTATATTGCACAAAGTTCTAAAGATTCTGCAATTTTTATTTTGATATAAGAGCATTTACCTGATTATAAATAACCATATAATTATATAAATTTTTATTATAATTATATTAATACTAGATAATGAAACCATCATTAAACAATAGGTTTTGTTATTATTATTTTGCAATAATACATTATAAGTAATTTTCTATTTTCTATTTGAGTATTGCTAACTTGCCCCCCTGGTAATATAACAACCCTATAATTTACCAATCAGGTCACAGGATCTTATGTAACAAAATAAAGAAAATTTTAAGAAAATTTAAAAAAAAAAATCAAAAAATTATCAATATCGCAAAATTTTATTACAAAAACTAGCTTTGGGCTATTAAATAAAAGTTTTTAGCATCTAATTTTGCATATAAATAATCAATCCGTCCTCTAACTTAATATTTCTATACCCTTACCCTAACCCCCTAATCTTTAAAAAATAATTTTTTATATAAAAAAACTTTTATAAAAATAAAGAGTGGTTAAAATTTATAACTTTAACCAGGTGTTAAAATTAGTTAAATTCTTTCTATTTACTATTAAACTATTATTAGATATTATCACAAATATATGTATATTATATCATATTAATAATATTAATTAATATAAAAAAAATAAGCTTTCGAATATTTAATTTTAAACAAATCTTTTTCATTGTTTTCATTATTAATTTTTTTAAAATAGAATAATATAGTTGGACCTTCATAAATGCAATGTCTTATATTTTTTTCTTTTCTATAAGATGTTATTAGTACTAAATTCATGTTCTATATTCTGTAAATACACATTATTTTAAATAATATTTTATATTTCACTAACCTCCCTAAATGCACATAGCCAATCAAATTTTAGTATTTAAGATAGGTTATACAGTTTTGGTAGAAGTTATACAAACTTGATGATCTAATTTTTAAAGCTGCAATTTAATTGGCTCTCTCTAAATGCAAACCTCTCTAAATGCATATTGTAGGCATGTTTCTATAAGTTGTATTTATGGAGATTTGACTATACAATTTTTTTGCTTGTAAAATCTTTGATCAAATAATAACTTATTTGTCAAAGAAAAAAACATTTTTTAATAATCCAAAATAAAAGTAATTAATATTTAACTGCACTAACAATCCAAGTGATTCATATAACTAAATTTTAAAATTGAATTATTTATGATTTTAAAATTCTTTATATTAGTGTAATTAAAAAACTTTATACAATTAAAATAATGAGTATGGCAATTTAGTGAAGTTGGTAAGTTGTCACTCTCCAAGTAGCAGGAAATTCCACTAGTAACTAGTGTTCCTATGAACCTGAACTGAACTGAACTTAAGTCAAGTTCAGGTTCAGGTTCAGTATTAAATCTGAATCTAAACATTTTTTAAAACATATTCAGGTTCAGGTTCATTATTGAACTTTTAGAGCTGGTTCAGGTTCAGTTCAGGTTCAGTTCATAAGTTCATGAACATGTTTAGGTTTAGTCTAGTATTTATATAAACTAGTGATTCTAGGTTTGGGTCTGGGTTTGGTCTGGTCCAAACCAGACTCAAACTCTAAAATTTTATTATTAATACTTTATACTAAACTCAAACTTAATAATAAGTTTGGTCGAGCTAGTCCAAATTTACAAACTAGTTTGAGTTTGAATAAAAATATATGTATTTTTTAATACTAAACAAGTTTACTTAGAGTGAGAAGTATTAGAGAATTATAGCATTTTGTATAATTTTATTAATAAAATTATACAAATTTTTATGATTCTCTAAATTTTACTAATTGACCATAACAGCTACCATAACTTCTTGCACTAAGTAAACTTGTTAAGCACCAAAAAATACATCAAATTAGCATATTTTATTTTACTTTTCTTAAAATTTGAAGAAAGATACTTAATTTTGGAAATTTCATCAAAAATTCAAAATCAAGCATCTTTTTGATGCAAATTTTAAAGAAAATAAAATAAAATATACTAATATGATGTATTTTTTGGTATAAATAAGTTTACTTAGATCAAGAAGTTATGATCAATTAGTAAAATTTAGAGAATTATAGAAATTTGTATAATTTTATTGATAAAATTATACAAATTTCTATAATTCTCTAAATTTTACTAATTGATCATAACTTACTAATATAAGTAAACTTGTTTAGCACCAAAAAATATATCATTTGGTATATTTTATTTTATTTTCCTTAAAATTTGTGTCAAAAGATACTTGATTTTGAATTTTTGATGAAATTTTTAAAATTAAGCATCTTTTCTTTAAATTTTAAGAAATGTAAAATAAAATATGCTAATTTAATGTATTTTTTGGTGCTGAACAAGTTTACTTAGTGCAAGAAGTTATGATCAATTAGTAAAATTTAAAGAACATAAAAATTTGTATAATTTTATTAATAAAATTATACAAATTTCTATTATTCTCTAAATTTTACTAATTGATCTTAATTTCTTCACTAAATAAACCTGTTCAGCGCTAAAAAATACATCAAATCAGTATATTTTATTTTACTTTTCTTAAAATTTAAAAAAAAAGATGATTAATTTTAAAAATTTTCATCAAAAATTCAAAATTAAGCATCTTTGATGCAACTTTTAAGGAAAATAAAATATACTGAAATGATGTATTTTTTGGTACTAAACAAGTTTCTTATATCAAGAAGTTATGATCAATTAGTAAAATTTAGAAAATCATAGAAATTTGTATAATTTTATTAATAAAACTAGTATATAACCTGTCACGTTGCTCCAGAAATTTGTTTTTACAAATTACTATTTAAATACAAAATGGGCTCAGCTTGGTTTATTTAGCCCAAAGCTGTAAATTTTTATCATGTGAAAAAGATTACTTGTTGATTAGCCAATCAAACCATAAATATTTTTAAAATGAAAAAAAAACAAAATTTAATTAAATCAAAGCGAAATAAAAAGAAATTTAATCAAAATTAATATTTAAAATTTCAAATAGTATTACGAATCGGTCAAAAAATCATAATCGATTAGTTAGTTGAAAATTTTTAGAAAATTGATTAATAGTTGATTACGTTTAACTAATCAACTAATCGATTAATTGATTAATCAGTTAATCGATTAATCAATTAATCAGTTAATTGATTGGTCGATTAGTTGATTAATTGACTAATCGATTAACCAACTAATCGAATAATCAATTAATTAGTTAATCAATTAATTGATTAGTTGAAAATTGATTAATCGATTAATCAATTAGTTGGTTAATCGATTAAAATCATGGTTGTAATAGTCAATTGATTAGTTGCCAACTCGATCAACTAATCGATTAATCGATTTTCGATTCATATCACTATTTCAAAATAAACATTACTAAAAAGTATTACTGTAGATAAAACATGTCTTTATTAATTTGAACTAATTTAAACCATATTACATATAAGTTATAATCGTTGTTTTTTATAATCTTTATAACTAATACTATATCTAATAAACTTGAATTTTTCATAGTATTATGCACTATTATTCTATTGAAGAGATCTTTAATATTTATAATTTGTTTTACGGCTATATTAAATATTGTATATACATAAATCTATTACTGCGTCCTAAAAAAAACTTTGTAAAAAACAAAAAAAAGTGAAGTTAATAACTATTATTTGTACACTTCAAATTTTTTTTTAAAAAAAAACTATATAATGCATACAATAAGAACATACAATCTAAGCTTTAAATTTATACTACTTTTCTAAACCATTATTTTATACTTTTTTACCTCTTTTTTTGTGCAACAAATAAGATTTTGTTATCATAGTGGTGGTTAATTGCTTATAACTTCGATCGGTGAAGTGTAATATGAAAGTTGTTAGATTAAGTTGAATTAAGCGAATATGTTGTAGGGCAAGGTGAGAGCTTCAAGTTTCTTTGATAATCTACCTTGTTTCATAGAGGAGATAATCTACCTGAGCATAAAAAAATCTTTAATTATTAATTGTATATGATCTACAAAATCAGGCACTCGGGACGGTCTCACCTGTTGTAGTGATTCACAAACTCAGGGCACTCAGGACACTCTTGGGATATTTCTATACACTTCTGGATCAGTCTGAATAACAAAAATCTTACGTGTCATGTTTGTTATCTAAAATAAACAAGATACATAAGATTTTTGTTATTCGAACTGATTCGGAAAGTATTTAAAATTATTTATACAGAGTAAACTAAATGTAACACATAAGATTTTAATATATTAGATTATACAAATTTCTATGATTCTCTAAATTTTACTAATTGATTATAACTTCTTGATCTAAGTAAACTTGTTTAGCACAAAAAATACTCATATTGATATATTTTATTTTCCTTAAAATTTGTATCAAAGATATTTAATTTTGAATTTTAATAAAAATTTTCAAAATTAAGAATCTTTTTTTTAAATTTTAAGAAAAGTAAAATAAAATATACCGATTTGATGTATTTTTAGTACTGAACAAGTTTACTTATTGCAAAAAGTTATGATTAATTAGTAAAATTTAGAGAATTATAAAAATTTGTATAATTTTATTAATAAAATTATACAAATTTCTATAATTTTCTAAATTTTACTAATTGATTCTAACTTTATAATTTAGGTAAACATGTGCATATATTATGAACTTGAACATGTTCATAAACCTTGAACTAAATCTAAACTGAACTTTTTTTAAGTTCAGGTTCAGGTTCATGTTCAATAATTTTAAGTTCAGGTTCAGTTTAGTATAGAACTTTTAGAGCAGGTTCAGGTTCAGGTTTATTGAACCTGAACCTTTATTGAACTAAACTTCGGAACCCTACTGGTAATGCTTTGAAAAAATAGATCTGTGTTTTGTAGGGATGTTAAATTGCTTATAAAATGTTCAAACTGCTTAACATAGTTTTCTTGTTAGTTTTATGATTTTTTTATTTTTTATTTTTTTGTAAAATTACAGAATTAAAATTGTTTATAATAATTTAAAAAAATATATTTATTAAAAAAATAAAAATTTGGTCTAATTTGCAAATATTAATTATTTTATGTCATTAAAGCACTGTCAGAAGCATAATTGCTTATAAAATGCTTAAAGACAATTTCTTACCACAAATATTATTTTTAACTTTTTTTTTGTAATTAGTATTGTTTATATAATTTTTAATCTAATTATTTATTAAAAAAATTAATTTGATTATCATTGTAGTTTAATAAATTATTTTAAATTTGTGTTACACAAAGCAATTTAGAAGCAATTTAACATCTCTAGTGTTTTGGTAACTGCTTTTTATTGATCAGTTTGGGTATATTACCTGTAGTCTTGGTAGGACCCGGACATCTCTCATATAGGTCGTATTTTTTTTAGCAAATTAGTTAAAATTTAAACCAAGATCCAAATTTAAAATTTGGCGAATTGGTATTAATTTAAATAATGATCACATATTGAATTTTAGCAAAACATTTAAAATTTCGCATTGTTATATTTAATATTTTGGGAGAATTACATCAGGAAAATAAAAACATTAAAAATAATAAATAAAGAAACAAATAAATAAAGTAAAAAAGCACGTTATTTTTTTTATTTACTTTAGTAAAAAAAGATTTGTACACTACGTGTATTATTTATTTATTAGGTTAATTTTGGTCTATAATTTATATATTACATGAATTTGCAAATCAATTAATAGTACCTGTGTATATACACATAATTTTTTTTTATTCTTTTTTTTTAAACTAGGAAAATGGGAACCATTTAAAGTCCGAAGGACCAATATTTGTTTTTTTATATTACAATTGTTTTTATTGTTTTTATTGTTTTTTTTATGTTACACCTGATCTAGCCAATCAGAATTTAGAATTTGCTAACACACAGACATCGGGTGTACTAGTGCTCTACCTGTAGTGTCCTTCGGACAATTATGTATTATTATTTTTTTTTAAATTATTTGTTATATTGTTTTTTTTGTATCATTTATTTATTTATTTATTTATTTTTTAAATTATTCGTTATATCGTTTATTTTTTTGTATCATTTATTTTTTATTTTTTATTTTTTTTAAATTATTCGTTATATCATTTATTTTTTTTGTATCGTTTATTTTTTTTTTATTTTTTTTTTTTAAATTATGATTGTTTATTTTTTTATTTAAGTAAGCTAATATCTTTAAGGTTCTTTGTATTAGTATAACAGAAGAACTGCACATGCCTAAACAAGATAGGAATAATTTGAGAAACAATTATTAATTACTAATTAAGTATAAATGAACTTCGATACGAAGGTTGATCTGCGATAAATAAATAATCTTTTTTTTTTTTTAAGATCTTTTCGATCTTTTTTTTTCTTTTTTTTTATCTTTCAATCTTTTTTTTTATTTAATTAAATATTTTATTATTTTTTTTAAAATTTTTTATTTATTTATAACGTATTTTTTTTGCAAAAATACCGTTCCTGATAGATCGTCGGTACCTTTCAAAAAAAAATCACCGATTTACATACTGTTCCTGATGTCATATGATAGATACGTTTTAAATTTTTGACAAAACTTTGATCAAAGATATCTCTGCAACCACCTAATCAAATTCGATGAAAATTTTTTTATTTGAATTATATGAATCCATATAATTCAAATAAAAAAATTTTCATCGAATTTGATTAGGTGGTTGCAGAGATATCTTTGATCAAAGTTTTGTCAAAAATTTAAAACGTATCTATCATATGACAGATACGTTTTAAATTTTTGACAAAACTTTGATCAAAGATATCTCTGCAACCACCTAATCAAATTCGATGAAAATTTTTTTATTTAAATTATATGGATTCATATAATTCAAATAAAAAAAATTTCATCGAATTTGATTAAGTGGTTGCAGAGATATCTTTGATCAAAGTTTTGTCAAAAATTTAAAACGTATCTATCATATGACAGATACGTTTTAAATTTTTGACAAAACTTTGATCAAAGATATCTCTGCAACCACCTAATCAAATTCGATGAAAATTTTTTTATTTGAATTATATGAATCCATATAATTCAAATAAAAAAATTTTCATCGAATTTGATTAGGTGGTTGCAGAGATATCTTTGATCAAAGTTTTAGAGAATTTCAAAACGCGTATCACATGACAGATACGTTTTAAATTTTTGACAAAACTTTGATCAAAGATATCTCTGCAACCACCTAATCAAATTCGATGAAAATTTTTTTATTTGAACTATATGAATTCATATAATTCAAATAAAAAAATTTTCATTGAATTTGATCAGGTGGTTGCTAAGCTACCTTCGCTCAAAGTTTTGTCAAAAATTTTGGCGTAGCTACTATTGATATGACATCAGGAACAGTATGTAAATCGGGGATTTTTTTTATCCCATCAGGAACGGTATTTTTGCATTTTTTTTGTTTATTTAAATTTTTTTTAACGTTATATTTTTTTTATTTTTTTTTAAAAAAAAATCTTTAATTTTATTTTTTTAATTTTATTTTTTTAAGATCTTTTCGATCTTATTTTTCTTTTTTTTTATTTAAATATTTTATTTAAATTTTTTATTTTTTTTAAATATTTTATTTTATTTTATTTAACTTAAGTTTTTTTAAATTTTTTATATAACGTATTTTTTTTATTTATTTAAATTTTTTTTATTTATTTAAATATTTTTTTTTATAATGTTATGGTTTTTTTATTAACAGTTAACCTATTTACATACTGTGCAATACAATATGCATATTACACTACAACAGCAGTAAGTATATAGAATCAGAAAGTTTTTAAATCAGAAATATCAAATACAAGTAACATATAAGAAAAGTATTACTGGTAGTTTTTTATAGTTTTTTTTTTTTTAATTTTTTGTTTTTTTTTTTACTAACTACTTTTTTCTTCTGTAGGTTTTGTATAATGCTAGCAAGAGTAAAATGGCGTAAATATTTAGAGATCTCAACCTGAAAGTGTTAGAACTATACTATAATAAGTATCAGTTTTTTTTTGCTTGTCTTCTTTTTTATTTTTCGTTCTTTTTTGCTAAATACTTCTTTCTTCTATAGGTTATATGTACTATTAGGAAGGATGAAATGGTATGAAGATTTAGAGATCTTGACTCAGAGATCTCAACCCGGAAGTGCTAAAACTAAGTATAATACTAGTATTTTTTTTGTGTTTCTTTTTATTTTTCATTCTTTTTTGCTAACTACTTCTTTCTTTTATGAACTTTGTATACTGCTAGCAAGAGAAAATGGCGTAAAGATTTAGAAATCTTGACCCAGAAAAGGTGAAACGGCATAAAGATTCAGAGATCTCGAACCAAAGTGCTAGAACTAGCACTAAGATAAGTGCTTGCTCTTTTTTTATACTTTCTTTGTTGTTTTTGTTCTTTTTTACTAATTACTTTTTTCTATAGTTTTTGTATACTGCTGGGAAGGCTAAATAGAATAGAGATTCGGGAACTGGTTAGTTACATTATAGTTGTTAATGGGTTTGTTATGAAGAGCAAAGAGCATTACATTAGTACAAAGAATAGAGCAATTAGTTATAGTTTAGTAGTTGATAATTGGATTAGAGCGGATATGTAAAAATTTTTTTATGTATAAATAAATTTAAATAAAAATTAAATATTTGTACCTCCAAAAGAGTTTCAGTTATTTGAATATTAATTCGGCATAGTTTAGGAATTTCAGCATAGTTTCAGATTAGTTTCGGGTAAAATATTAGAGTTTCAGTTTCGGTCATTAGCTCAAAATAGTTTCAGGCAGTATTATTATCAGCAGGGTTGCAGATTTGCACAGATTTTTATTGCACTATATTTATTTACCCGATGCTAGATGTTATAATTTAGTTCTTAGCAAATTACTAAAATTTATATGTAATAATCCAACTTTTAGCAAATTTACTTGATTTTAAGGGTAGCAAAAACATTTAAATTCATGTAGATCAGTTATAACCTATATGAGAGATGTCCGGAGCCCTGTCTTGGTTGACCATTTTAAATGTGAGCATTTAAATGTATTTTGTTCTATTATACAAAAAATCTAAGGAACTAGGAAACAAAAACCTGTTTGGCAAGTTCCAAGTAAGGAGATAGCAAAGATCTTTAATGGCACTACCAAAAACTAAAGTATCAGAAACTAGAGCTGGAAAAACCAAATAACAAAATCCTTTGAGAAGTCTACCAATCTGGCCACCAGAGTTATATAGTGCAAGTAACCTATACTTAACAGTTATACAAAGTATTTTAGTAGTGTTTCGATTGTTTAAATAGTTATATTATAACTTCTTATTTAAGAGGTTTTTAAAAAATCTGACTAGTAACTTTGTAGAGTTACATCAGCTCTACATGTATGCCAAATATCTTTTTAAAATTTTATCACTGTAAGAAGTTGATATATTTTGAAAATTAAAATTTTATATATAAATTTATAAATTTACATATAAAATTTTAATTTTCAAAATACATCAACTTCTTACAATGATGAGATTTTGAAAAGATATTTGGCACATATATAGAGCTGATATAACTCTACAAAGTTACTAGTCAGATTTTTTTAAAACCTCTTAGATAGGAAGTTATAACTATTTAAATAATTAAAACACTACTAAAATACTCTAAATAACTGTTGAGTATAGGTAACTTGCACTATTAGAGGAAAAGGAGGAACTCAAACAATCTATAAACAGCTAACAATTTTAAAAAATTGTTATATATTTTTAAAAATGGGAAAGATCTACAGAAAAACAGTTAAAAATAAATATTAATATTACTAAATATAGAAAAGATCTATACAAAAATAGTTAAAAATAAGCAAAAGCAAATTGTCACCTATTTATGTATAGCTCGGGGTCCTAAAAAGGGCCTATGTTTCAAAAGTAGATACTAATGAAAGAAAAACCATAATGATACCTAATGACAGATTGATCAATCCTCTTAGGCTAACTGGATTGGAAATTTGGAATATATCAAAAAAGAATCAATAGAAAGATAGTAGTAGATACCAGGATAAAAGCAAATCTTTTAAGAGCAAAAATAGATAATAGTAGCAGTTACAAAGTATCTTTAACTACAAGTATAAGTCTTGATAAATGTGCAAATTACTGAAGTGTAAATGAATACCTGGTGGGACAGGTATTGCTCTACCAAGTTTTCTGTTAAGGATAAGCCAAATTGTACTTTTGGGTACAAGAAGAAGTTCTAAGGAATAATAAGAAAATAGATCTGGAATATCTAGACTAACTGTATATGTATTGCAGATATTCTGATGAATCAGTTGAGATCAGATAAGGAGCAGAAAATCAGAGGGTTTAAATAGACAATTCTATAGTTGGGTTGCAGGTATAGCAGCTAGTGTAGAACCTGGGCAGACTACTTAAATTAGATATCAAAAGTGTATATTTAGCTAGATGTACTCTCTCCAAGTATAATTCATGGTATGTAAACCAAATAAAATCATATGCCCCAAACAGGCACTTTGAATTTAAAAAAAAACAATTAAGATGATTAAAATAATCTAGAGATGCAAGCTTATTTTATTATAAGATAATTTGTATTGTGCATCAAGTAACAAAGTATGCTAGTCAAGACAAGTAAATGATTTTTTTTTATTATGCCTAAGTTTTTTTTTAAATATAATAAATTTTAACATACAATTAGAAAAATTTGTATGTGATATTGTTTTATCTTGCAAAAAGTAGTTGATGTCACTATTTATAAATACATTCATAAATATATTCATAAATGCATTTATGAATAAAGTGTTTTAAAAGCACATTTTCTCTGGAAATTATTGAAATCATCAATTCAGTATTACACTTTGCAAGAAAAAGAGGAGTAGTAGGCTTAAAAGAAGTATGATCAGACCTCTATAAATGCAACCTCTATAAATGCAATACCTTCATAAATGCATGGTCTTGTTGTGTTCCTGCTACATATACACTTATAAATTTTTAAACCCCTAAATGCAATACCTCCCTAAATGCGCAATGTTTTGCTATCTCTACACAGTGCACTTACAGAGGATTGACTGTAATTCGCTATGTGAAAATATGTAAGTAAGTTCTATATAGTAATAAAAAAAATTGTTAAAATTTTTTAATTATGTGAAATTTTACTTTTTTTTACTGATTATGTGATTTTTTTAATTTAAATTTATAAAGCAGTTTTTTTTAATATAACTATAATTTACAGAAATTTACTGTATAGCCACGAAATAATGTACAGGAGTTATTTTTAGCCCAAATTAAGCTTAATTCAGACCAAGAATCAAAATAATGCTCCTGTGCATTATTTTGTTGCTATATGGTATTATTTTTGATTTTTTTTTATATGAAAATTTTATATAATTTTTATCACTTTTAATTATGCAAATGAACATTAATATTATTAATGGTTGTATAGTTTTTATTATAGGGTTGCGACCCAAACCTACTAGTTTGGGATTTGGTAGAATCCCAAACTGTATTTACTAGGTTTCGCAAAATGCTTCTAATTTGCCGTAATGTCAAACATTTCTGACATATAATTTGTATTATGGCTAGAAATCCCAAATTTTTACATGTAAAAATTGGGTTTGGGTCTTATTTCAAATAAGGATAAGATCATTTGTTTTTAATGTTATTAAAAAAAAAGACATAACGCACGATCAATGATCAAGGTTTCCCGATTAACTAAATAAATTGATCGTGATTACCACTGGGACCTTTCACTAGATTAAGAGGTTTCTAACAAAGAACAGTTATTTCTTCTAATATACAGGTTTATAAATTCAGAAAAGTTTTTTTACATAGTACTAATTCTATATTTATAATCACTTTCAAAACTTGGTTTTATTCTTATTTAAGTGATTTTGAACGAAACCTGGTATAAGAGTCTGAGGATATTTATCAAGCGATAGTTGGATTTTATATAACTAAAGCAAAGAAATTCAAAGAAAATTATGCAACTTGTTCCATATAAATAAGGAGAGTTATTTATTTTTTTTTTAACTTTCTATCCTATATATTAATTCTTATTTCATGATCTTTTATGGTTTTCTTATATTGATTTATTATGTTCTTGCTTATCTCCTAAAAAGGTATTTAGGTAATGTTACATTTTATATTAATGTTAGTATAAGATTGGTTTTGAAATGCTTTCATTTCAACTTTAACTTATTACTCTTGTATTACTGTGGAAATAAAACAAAATGACTCGTATCAGGGATGCTGATATTTTTTTGCAGTGTTTATACAGGTTTTATATGAATACGTATTTTTTAACAAATGCATTTTAACCTTTGTTTTTTTTTGAGAAAATTTTTAGCCAATAGCGTTAAGATAATTGTGGCAACGGTCAATGGATCAAAACGATTACTAAAGTTGTTAATTTAAAAATAAGAAACTAATTTAAAGATGCATATGATTAATTATAATTATTACTGTATATTTAATTAACATTAAAAATTTATCGCTTTAAAAATACATTATTTATTTTGTATAATAAAAATTGAATTGATCTGTTAATGTTATAGACTATAAATTATAATATCAATTTTGGTATTTTTTTTTCTTGTAGCTACGTGGATTTGATTATCGTATGATGTAAATTAATAATTATAACAAGGTTTGTATCTGTTGCATGACATTTGTTTGGCCTGATTCAGCAAACCTGAAATATTTTTTTTATTAACAATAATACTTAATGTCGATAACATTAGGACGATTACAAATGGTAAGTTATACGAATTAAGGTTTGAGAACAATTTCTATGCTTACGTGTACCTATTCAAATTGGTTAAAACGTTACAAAATCAAGATAGGTAAAATAATTGTTTGCCAAATGCGACAATCAAATAATCTTAGATTTTAAATAAACTTTGTAAAAAAATTTTAAAACGAGTGCTGCCAGGAAAAAACCTGTGTCCTGAATTTATCTTTTCATCATTTGAAATTTAATCAAGAAGACAGATAAGACAACCAGAATATCAACCACACATGCGCTTTTTATCGTGCAACTTATGATCAGGTTCTTCCGATATAAGTTTTAACAATAAAAATAAATTCGGACTTGCTAAACGAGATTTTTACGTGTTACTGGCTTAGCTACATTTAATATCTAATAATCCATTCATGATCTGAACTTTAGATTATAAATGTTTGAGCTTGGATATAGCATTAAAAGTTAAGTTGCTAAATAATTTAAAGAATATATTATTAAATGCGGGAATATTTTTTAATGATTTAATTGATTTAAGTTTGACACTATTTACCGAAATGGGATATATATTTGGGTTTGGGTTATGAGCCCAAACTAGGTAGAAATACCGATTCCCAAACCCAAACTAGGTAGTAAAGTCGTAACTAAAAAAAAGGGTTTGGGTCGCAACCCTATTTTATTACTTTGTTCATATATAGATTTATTCAAGTTAATTAAATAATTCAAAAAATCTTAATGTAATTGTCATCTTTTATCGACTTATCAATATCATGTTAATTATACAAATTTCAGTATTTCTTTAACATATTTCTAATATATTAAATAACATATCAAAAAATAGAACCACTTTTAAGCTTTGAACTTTTCAGAAGTTAACTTGAGCCATGTATTAATATAGAATAAATGAGGGGAAATTTTTAGATTATTACAGTTTAACTATTTTTTTTATAATTGTTTTTTATAATTTTATTTTTTTTAATTTTTACCAATTGAGAAAAAATACGCTATTTCAAAATTTAAGAATGACTTAGGTCAATTTGTAATCGACCTAACTTGTGAAATAACACAGAACATATGCACTTAGTAAGGTTCGACTATAGGACCCTTTTAGCAGTTTAGACTTTTTTTGTAAACCAAATAAAGTTATATTAGGGTAAATATAGATGTACTATCGAAAAGAATCTTAATTGCTGAAAGGGGAAATAGATGCCTTTATCTTTAATCCTTACTATGAAAATATTGAAAAGTAACCTTGAGTTGTAGTTTCTATGGTCAGCAATAAAATTTTAGATTTCCACATGAATTTACCACACAAATTTTTTTCCAGATCATGCGATTTTATTTAATAAATATCGGTTCATTATGTCATTCTAAAATCACATCGCATGATCCGAAGAAAATTTGGGTGGTGAATTTTACTCGGTATAGAACATGCATACAAAAGCTGCCGAAATTACGAGTTGGCAGAAAAATCATACGGCTAATTTTTATCAAGTCCAGGAATTATGAAAAGAAAGTCTAAAAAGCCCGCCTATGCAATAAATAAATAATACAATATAACAAAACTCTGGAGTTGGAGGCTTTGCTTCGTTATATGAAACTTTTATCAATAGTTTCGTTATATCGAGCCTAATTTAAGCATAGAAATTAGAAATAGTATTCTTGAAATCAGAATGTTTAACTGTTAATTTAGCTGTTAGTATTCAAATTTCTCTAATCTTATAATTATAATTTATATATTTAAAATTAATCTTAGTATATAAATAATAAATATATATTTAAAATAAATACAGTATTTATAATCTAAAAGTTTATCTCACAAAAAAAAAAAAAAAAGAGAATTATTATTATTATTTTCACAATACCGATACCTAAATTATATCAGTTTACTTGTGCTTGTCTCTATTAGTCAACTTCATAGCAAAAAATGCAAGCACTGCCCATCCAAATGCAATTAGTAAAATATTCCATAAACATTGTGGATAATCATTAAAACTGTATGTATGACCCAGTGGTTCAGTCTTAATTTCATCCCATCTGTTAAGTAAAATCAGATTATATTCAAAATACTAGTATTCAAAATATTCAAAAGTATTTAATATGTGAAATGATACATACAGTCTAGGTTCTAATTCTTTAAGGTATAATGCTTCAACTGCCCACCTTGGCGCTGAAATCTAGGTGTAATAATTCAAGTAAAACTCAAAAAAAAAAAAAAAAAAAAAAAAAAACGCATATATATAAGATACGTAAATACTTACATCCCAAAACCATCCTATATAAGTAAAGGTACCACCACTTTTAACATCTTCCAACTTTGGAGTCGCACCACTTAATACCATACCCCAACCAAGTGCGAACCCTGTTCCAACAAGACTTAGTTTTTCTTTTGAGGCTACCGCTGATATAAAATATCCTAATCAAAAAGGTTTTTCAATTTATTAATCATTAAATATATTTATATTTCAAGAAAATTAGACAATTCATTTTAATTTTAAAGAACTCACCCATCGCCCATGCAGCGACATAAGTCAATAAAATAATAATATAAATTTGCCAAAGTCTGGCCTTAAATGAATAAAATATAATAAATGCTAATGTAAACATAAGAGCCGCGATGAGTAAACGAGGAATATCAGCAACCAATTTTGCCAAAAAATATGGAACGGTACGCATTCCTGCTGATGTATCTCGCCAGTAAACTACTTTTTCGTAGCCAAATGTTGAACCTCCAGCTAAAGTATTAATATGAAATTTATGAATTAATTTTAAAAAAAAAAAAAAAAAAAAAAAAAAAAAACAAATAATACGGTACCGCTAATTCCTGCAAATGTCACTCCAAGTGCCATAAACACTCCAACGTTCTAAAAAATTAAATCATGAATAAAATTTACAAAAACATAAAATTAAAGAAAAAACAAATACCTGAATTGAATCCTTAGCACGGAGACAAATAGGCAAAAGAACATATGGCGTAATCTGGCATATCTGATCAGGTGCTTTTCCAATGTAATCCAAATTACTAACTGCCAAAGAAATAAAAATTCCACACCCAAGATGTAAAAGTTGATCCAACAAAAATTGTGTTCTATTTCTGTAAAGTTGTAAACAAGCTCTTTTAAATAACAATAAAAATGCAATAAATATATTGGGAGTTTCTCGAATTGGATCACGTTGACAGAAGCAAAATGAGCGTTTAAGGAACAAAAAGAGTTCTATGGTTACATCAGCTATATATTCTCCAATGTCTTGAATTATATGAAAAAATGGTAAACAAAATTCGACCCAAAATGCTTGGCAACAGTTGCGACTGGCGGATTCAGTTTCATCATCAGGCATACCAATTTTAGTATTATTAAAAGATGCCTTTCCATATTCACGATATTTTTCCCATGCTTCGAATAAATCGGGAACTGTGATATCTTCTCGATTAACAGGCTTGACTTTTCCAGCAGCCACTTCCATCATATAATCGGCAGGGCTACATTCAGATTAAGTAAATAAAAGTACAAAAAACCTTTATTATTTTTAATGATAATGAATTGGTTTATACCTTTCATCCTCTGGACAACGGTAACCAAGACTTTCAAAATATTCCATTGCTTTATTTGTCGGACCAAAATATACAATCCTTCCACCTTTGCCCAATAATAAAAAGTCATCAAATGTATTAAAGGCTTGCGGGGATGGAGAATGAATAACAGCGGCTACTGTCATTCCTTGACTATGAGCAATCTTTTTCAGCAAATTACATACTTCAAGTGCTGTAGCTGAATCCAAGCCTGAAGTTGGCNAAAAAAAAAAAAAAAAAAAAAAAAAAAAAAAAAAAAAAAAAAAAAAAAAAAAAAAAATATATATATATATATATATATAATTTCATCTTTAGCAAATAAATACAAATAGTAATACATTAAAAATAACACTAGAAATAGAGAAAATGTTGAATTTACTAAAAAAAGTACGGATGGTTCAGCAACTAATTCCATTCCAATGTTTACACGTTTACGTTGACCACCAGAAACTCCACGTTGTTCTATCAATTAATATTAATAAGTAAATTGTTGAAATTATTAATATGATAGATCTAAATAATTGAATTAATATTTACCTTCGTTTCCAATTATTGATTCCATCACATGACTCAATTCTAAAAATTCTATCACCTCGATGACTTTTTGCTTCTTTAATTTTCTATCCATATCACTTGGTAACCTCATTAATGCAGAATGCTATTATTTGAAATATTGTTGAAATAAGTTTTTTTAACCAATAATGAAAATATTATTAATACATTAATTTATCAATATTGAACCAATAATAACTTACCACTAATATGTCGCGTACAGTTAATTCACGAAGCATCACGTCTATAAAATTTATGATTCAAATATTAAAATTAAGCTAAAAAATACATTAATAATCGAAAATATAAATAAGTAGATAACATACCCTCTTGTGGTACGAAACCAATAAGTTTTCTATATTTTTCCAATGAATCAGGTACGTTATTGACTATAACAGATAATGAAATTATTTAGACATATATATATTTATATATATATATATATAATTATTTAAAATTCAAATTTTACTTTTTACTTTGCCGCTTGTTCGCTTTGCCTTGCCGGTCAAAAGTGACACGAAAGTAGTCTTACCCGCACCTAAATAGCAATAATCCAATCATCTGCTTTAAAATTCTAAACGAATAAATCTATCTATCTATTATATTACTATTTCTAATTGCTACCATATTTTCACGTAATAACGCCACCTGCATGTTATTTTGATTATTTCGAGTACACGCGTGCGCGTAACATATGAAAATATTTATGTAATTGGATATTCCAAATATACGCGTTACTTCGGGACGCGCATCTTATTTTCGGGTGATATAATTTTCGAAATAACGCTCATGGATGTTATTACGTGAAAATATGGTATCTCTAATTATCGCTATTATTTTCATTATTAGGTATCCGACAATAATTTACCGGATGGTCCCATAATTGCACAAGTTCTTCCGTGAGTAAGTTTTCCCGAAACTCCCTTTAAAAAAAAAAAAAAAGAAGAAAAAATAATTAAAGTTTCAAAAAAAAAAAAAACCATCATATAATTAATATATTTAATTAATTATACCTTCATGATTTCAATACCAGATGGCAATATTAATCCCAGATTTTCAAATTCGATATCAAAAGTTTTTTTCACAGGATCTAAAGTTCTTTCTAATCGCAGTTTTTGTTCAGTTAATAGTCTATCATACTTTGCATTTTTCAATTGATCCCTTTTTTTTTTGATCTGAAATAGCACTATAATTACTATCGCGATAAGAAAAACTAATACAAAGACCAAGAATTTATTTGCTTTGCTTGAGCCTGCAGGACAGATCGCTAGGCGGTCACAGTATACTGGATCTACGGTACCAATGCTGCAAACAAAATCTAAGAATTTAAATTTTTAGTAGTGATTAAATGATTAAAGATGAGAAAAATGAGGTTAATGGTTGTACATATGTATATTTACCGGCTGGGCACAGTGTTATGTTTTTGGCATCTTTTGAACAATAATAACCTTCGCAACAATATACCGGTTGTGCTATTAAAAAAAAAAAAAAAAGATGATAGTATATTAATATTACATACATATACAGTATATATCATCTATTATTATTATTACTTTACTGAATGCTTTATAATAATAATATATATAGCCAAATATCATAATATACCCAAATCATTATTTACCAGAATTCTCCGGGCAAAAAAATCCGGGCGGACATGGAACCGTCGAGTTAGTATTAGAATTCGTAGAATTATTATTAATAATATTAGTATTGTTAGGTCCGAGGCAAAAAAACCTAATATAAAAATCAAAAGAAAAAAAATTAAACCAATAATGAATATAAAATATAAATAATAAACATTTAATGTTTCCTTAATTACGAATAACTACCCAGCCGGACAATCCCAATGAATTAGTTGACCATTAACAGTAATATTATCTTCTGGCCGAGGAGTTGAAATATACATACACTGAAAATAAAAGCAAGAGAATATAAATTATTTATCAACTCCATATTTGTCAAAAAATCAAAAAATCATTAAAGTTGATATTCTAACATGAGTATTTGGGTATGTTTTATTCTTTATCAACAATGAATAAATCCTGGGATCTAGTAAAGAATTTAGATCTGATGTGTTTACATTGAGCGCCAATTGATTTAAGCTAACGTTAGGGCTCGGAATTGATATTGACCCAGTTACAGTTGGCAAAAATTGAGCTTGAGTTTGGGTTGGGGATTGAGATAATACTAGCGTCGACAAAAATAAAATACATAATAAACAAAGAAAGGGTTTATTCAACATTTTATTACGTTTTTATTTACAAAGAAATAGGCGCGTGAAAAATTATAACAGTGACGATTTTTTGGTTACGTTTGCCACCAGCAGACAAATGATTTTATGGAAAGTTTAATAAATCACTTTTGGAAACAATACACTTATTTAATAAATAATTACGGAGAAGCGTTGCATTCCGTTATCATTATTACTTATATCTAAGCCTTAAAAACACAGCCTTTAACACCACATTTGTTGCTTTGTTTATATTATAAATATAAACTCTGCAATCGATCTAAATTAAAGTACACTGCCATAGATATATATAAGCCTCTCGTAAAAGCCTCTCTAGAATTGAATATAACCCTATCATATAAACAATAGATAGCCGAGTTTTTGTGATATCGAGATATGTTTATGGATCGTTTTCGATATAGGTAAAATCTGCGATCTCTTTCAAAAAAACATCGGATCGGGATATAAACGGTTTTTAAACTTTTTTATAATAAAATTTCGTATTGAATCACATGGCTTATATATGTTTTTGGATTCGGATTCTGAATTTATTTAAGTGAATTTTGAATCTCAAAATAACTTGTGTGAAATAGAATCTTAAGAATGACAAATTTTAAATAAGAAATATACAATAGTTTGAAAATTTGCATTATTATCTAGCGTCTGGTTTCTCGAAGAATTTTAAAATTGAAACGATATGGATGAAAAAATTGGAACATCTAAGTTATAAGTAGAAATTGCAGAAATTTAATCTATGTAAGCTCTATACTTGATCTAATGTGTAGTTTGTGTTAACTTTTATTTCAAAACATATAAATTGATGTTTTTTTATTTGAGAATAATACACTCTTTTTACAGTCTCGGTTCCTTTTTTTGTTGATTCTAAACAACGAGCTATTTACCACATTTTAGACCGTTGCTGGACTTTCATAAAAAACATAATACTTAACAAAGAAAAGAATTATTCGTCATTCTCCAAAGGTGGAAACATAGGAAAGTATACGAGTTCTTTTTGGAAAACTTTGGAGAAGTCATTATATCTAAAACTATAAAATAGGTGAGCTTTACTTATTTAATAAAACTACCAGATATAAATAATGTCAATATTGAATCCTCCCAATATAATATAGACAATCTATATCAATATTTTATAAATAAATCTACTCAGTGGTATTAATTGAAATACTCATGTGCTTAATATTATCTTTTAGGAAAAGATTCCTTCTCTGAATAACTAGGTACTAATTTTTCAATCAGTGCTGATTATGTATGAAATTGAGAATGATATCATATCTGATATAGTTCATGTTATACAATAGTTTATAAATTCATCATTTTATCGCCAATGAATTTATAAGACTGAAATTTTCGGTTTATAATGTTTCAGAAATGATCAGTACTTAGTTACATACCAAGGTAAGAATATAAGTTATTTTTTTCTATTAATCACGCCATTACGCGAAATCGTAATTTCCTTGAATAACCGCGTTTAATAAATTATTAAAGTAACTCGTGACAAAGTTAATAATTTAATGCAAATTCTTTATCACAGTTCCTTATTTGTCTAATACGAATAATCTTTTTTAGTTGTTATGAATTAATAAAAATATTTAATAGTTCTCATCTTTCCTTTATGACAAGAAAGACCTACCAATGCAGATTTTTTTACTACATAATTAGCTCTTATTATTATGAAAACTTCTTTATTGAATAGATTTCTTCTCGAAAATCAAAAAAAAAAATTTTTCAAAAAAATAGCAAAAAAATAGCTCAACATAATTCGTACGTACGTACCAGTGTTGTCAATTTTTTGTTCTATTGATTAAAATTATATTCTATTCTAGTTTCTAATTACTCTAATTACTTTATTGTTCTATTGTTCTATTCATTTAATGCTACGTACTAATACCAATTAGTGGTTCTATTGATAAAATTATATATAATAATTTTTGTTGCTCATTTCTTTTGTTCTAATGTTCTATTGTTCTATTGTTCTATTCATTTAATGCTACGTACTAATACCAATTAGTGGTTCTATTGATAAAGTTATATTCAATATTAATTTCTGTTGCTCATTTCTTTTGTTCTAATGTTCTATTCGGATGGATTGAATCGATTAACTATAACCAATCAATTAGCATAGCTATGCTTGCATAACAATGGCCCCATCAAGCAAAGTCCTAAGGAAAATCCCTCGGGCGCCATTTAAATCTCTATTTATTTGAAGTCCACAACTATTGCACCTAAGCCTTTTATTTCCCTCTTAAATTCTTTTTAATATGTCCACAATGACTATATGTTTTACTTGTATATGCCTCTGAAACAGATGTTATTACAATTTTACCGAATTCATCCATTTTAGATATAAGTCTTAATCTAAACTTAAGATGATAAAAAAGAAATTTAACAATTATATATATATGCTTTTATTATGCGTTTAAAATGCCCGCAAAAATGCCGCATAAATCTCGCGAAAACAATAACAATTAATCACATTTTATGCGCCTATTATGTGACAGCATATGTCCGTGGTCTCTATTTCGAACTGTCCTACTATTATTAATTTTTCTTTTTTTGTCGATGAGACATTGGGCCTTCTAATGTTGATTATGCCGATTTGGGGTATTACTCTTTAAAGCAATTTAATGGTCTTGTAACTAACCATTTATAGGGTCTATTGCTTCAATAACTTTAGAGAGGACCATTTTAGCATCTAGAAATGCAATTCGTTGGTTACTCCTACTAAACTATTTTGATTAACAATCAGTTCTCGAAATCAGGTGTAACATAAAGAAATTTTACACCCTCCCACATAGTTTTGGTATATGGTTATACCTACTACACGCCAGAGACCAGAAAATTTTGTATACAGATAAATACAAATTTAGGGTAAAATTCACATGATATTTTATAATATATATGGCTAATAATGGAGGGCAGAACTAAGATTCCGAATATTTCCGAAAAAGAAAATGAATGAACATAAAAGACGAGCAAGGTTGGAACGTAGAACGTAAATTTCCGATGGATTCCAAAAAAAATTACAAATTACAAATAATCTTTTATTACAAATTAATACAAATTTTTGTAAAATATTACAAATAAAGATTTCGCATAGCACAAAAAATTTTTCCGGGTTTCCAAGTCTCTTACATTTATATATAGATAAAATTCTTTAAAATAAGTAATAAAATACGACCCGATGACTGCTCAGTGGTGAACGAATAATACACAACTTCACAACCCGACGATATCTGAGTCCTAATAAAAAACATTGTCAGAAAACTCCTAAAGATCTCAGAAAAAAAACTCTAAAAAAATTGCCAAAAACGCAACAAATTTAAGAAAGGCACCAAAGAATTCTAAAAAGAAGAACCATTAGACATGATATTTTTTTTTATTTTTTACGAAAATGGGGGATGGCTAAAGCCAGGTGCGTTTATATGTTTTTGATTATTTAATTAAAATTAGGGTAAGGGTTAGTTAGGGGTTAGGTTTAGGGCTTGATTTATAAGTAAAATTGTCTTCCCGACATTTTTTTATTAATGCTCCTAGACAGGTTTAGACACTCGTTTTTTGTATTTTCGGTGTTTTTCACTTTTTTTCTTTGTTTTTGTCTTGTCGTAAAGATCAAATTTTACGATTTGATTGACTTTCTATCACGTGAACGCACCTTGCTTTAGACGATCCCCGAAAAAATGGAAATGGAAATTAAAAACATACTATTTAACCAATTAATTTTTTCAAATTATCTTTTTCTTCTGTTAAATAAAGGTTAACAAGAATGGCTCACGCTCGAATAAGAACCTAAAATATCGACCCACCTTTTCGGCTACGCACGTACATGGTAGTGGTATGTAATTGGTAGGAGGCATTTTTTTAAATATAATACAGTGGAATTCACCTAAAGCCAACATATTTTATATATAGGCCCAATTTTTTAGCTGCATTGTAATCTAATTATTCAATAAAAATGCAGAAAAACTTAATACAATTTTAAAATTAATTAATAACATTAATACCCTGCCTTACTATTTGTTGTTCATGCCTACTTTTCACCCACGAGATCATACCATGACCGGGAATCTTCCATGGGAAGATTCCTGGTCACAAATAATCACGTGAAAATTATAATGAAGGTAGGCATGAATAGGGATACCGCGGATCTGCGATAGCATAATATGCGCATAATTCAGATTTTACCGCAGAAGCATATGCGACTGCTATATTCGCATATCAAGATGAATTTAGCATAATTAATAAAGCATAATCTGTGATAAAATGGTCGGAATTAAAGATCGAGTAATATCAGATTTATCAATTTTCCCCACCAGTTCCTATTGGACGCAGCATTTTATTGTACGAAATATAAATTTCATAAATTATCAGATTTGAAATTTCAAATAACGGTAGAATGTTAAGTAATAAATCATATCGTTAAAGTAGTATAAAAATTTAATAAAAAACATATATTAGGACACAAAGTTAATTTTTCGTTTTTGCATAACATGGTGTTCCAAAATTTCAGTTGGCTGGTCGGATTTTTTATTTTTTATTTTTAATCTACTGTAAATTAATATCTCATGTTCACACCCAGAAAATTTTAGATTTTTTTTCGGTTCTATCGGGTAATTCCAGAAAATTAAGGTCGCCATCGGGTGACACCAGAGAAAAAATTAAATAGCAAAAATGGAATAATTGGCATGATTGAAATTTAAAAAAAAAAAGGTTGGCGGGTTATGCAAAACGAAAAATTAGCTTTGCGTGGCCTTATACTAAAATTTTGCAGGAAGTTTTTTTGTTTGGCACAAAAGACAGTTTTGTAAACATGACTCTTTCGTAATTTTATATTACACAGATTTTGTGATTTTATTGGTAAGTTACTGATGAGGGTTCAGTAATTACAATAACGATAACGATAAAAATTTATAATGATAAATTTCGCATATTTCTATCTGATCCGCATAATCTGTAGCATAATTTAAAAAAATTTATCGCATAATTCGCATAATTCGAAGTGTAAAGCAGGCAGAATTTGGGTTTGTTGCAGCAGAAAATTAGGATCCCTAGGCATAAACAACGTAAGTCAGGGTATTATTCATGAATTTTCTGTGAGCTTAAAAATTACAGTAGAGATTCCGATGATGCAGATGACCTGTTGGATCATCTGTATCCTATGATCATCGGGAATCTCTGCTGTAAATTTTAAGTTCACAGGAAATTAATAATACTTAAATTTTTGTTAATATATTCAAATTTTGTTATGTTTTTTTTATATATAAACGGCAAAATTTTTGAATTATATATAAATTAATAATGGCTTAATTCGTGATCTATTTGTAAATCAGTGAAATCACCTGATTAAGCCATATTCGACGCGGGGATAATGAAAATACATTTAAGTAGTAGTTTTTAGAATCTGTACATTCCCTATATTACAATATATAAAAAAATGTCAAAACGAAAAGAATACGCAGTTACATTAATTTTTGCTGGTTATATTATTCAAAATTTACATTATGGGCCTTATTGTCATAATTGGTGGTTATCTCGACAAACTGACAAAACTGATAATATAATTTTATTTTATCCTATACGACTTAATATGAAAACTTTAATAACTCTTCATAATTTTGATTTTATAATTGAGATAGTTGAATCAGTATCAGAATATGGACCGGCACCTGGGTATTTATGTAGATGTAAAGATATTCAAAGTGAAATTTTTTTATCACCTACTAATGCAATCTCGAGTGTCTATCAAAAAATAATGAAAACAGCAACAAAATTTTCAGGTCCGGCTATAATGGGATTTGATAATCCAATTATATCCAATATTTTAATTCAAGAACTTCCTTTTCAAGTGTATGCATTTATCTTAAGAAAATTACGAGTTTGGATACTTGGTGTAGGAAAATCAAGTAAATCTGAATGGAACTATGCAGGAGCTGGTTATAAAGCTGCTTTTATATATATGTATCAAAAACAACGATGTATTTTTTTTGAAGAATTTGATGAAGATAACTGCAAACTTACAATTTATAATAAGCAAATGGAGGTTTCAAAAATTTTTATCAACATTGATCCCGATTTATTATGGAAACAAGTTAATTGTTTACAACAATATAATGGAAAAAAACTTTTTGGATTAGAAGAACCATATACGCAGAACTTAATTCAGTCTATTAAAATACCCACTTGTTCGTTAGACAAATGGAAAAATAATCAAATAATGGAATGTGTTTACAATTACCATCTAAAACGTAAACTATCAACTTATGTAAATTGGCTTGAATAGTTCAATCAATGGCAAGAAGAAACTTCAACAATTATAGAATTGCAAACCAGTTTACATACACTATACCCGTTTAATCACATTATAAACGATCGAGAACTACGTGCATGGAAAGCTATGTTAAAAGCTGTAGGATGTACTGAAATAACACAATTTAACAAAGATCAATCAGATGTAAGTAAATAAAGATTTAATAATCAGTGCCAATTACTTAACTTATGATTACTAATTGAATATTATTTTGATACTTTAGTTTATGTTTTGGTCAAGATCGCATAATCCTGAAATTGACAAAGCTAATTTAGAATTATTATATAAGCAGGGATTTTTAAATTCAATACCATCTAATTTTAAAAACCATACCTTAACTTTTTGGGAATGTTTTCGTCAAACATTAGACAAAAACAAGCATGGTTTTAATGGAAAAACAAGAATACTATCCATTGTTGCCAATAATTTTACCTATGATGATATTAATGCTAATCTAAATGTAAGTAATTATTTATCAAATTCATACAAATGACTAATACAAGTTACTTGCCAAAATAATAAAATTTTAGTATATTTGAATGTTAAAATTAGCATTTTAATATGCTAAACTTTATAACTTTGGCAAAATTCAAGATCTGCTCTTAATTAATTCAATACTTGAATAATATAATCGCCAATTATATAAAATTGGGTTGAAAATGTATATTATAATTCTAATTGCTAATTATTATATGAAAATGTACTTGCCAATAGGTATCCAACGATGCAATTCGTTAAGCACGTAAGCATGCTAGACTTCATGGTCCTGGATGTGTAGTATTAAATAAACCAATTATTACACGTCAAAAAATTTCAGCTGAAAAACAACAGGCTTTGGACGCATTTTTGATGGATAAAGCACATGTTGTTATGAGTTCGTATAAAACTGATACTGCAACAAATGAACTCGTACATTATCTAAAACATACTAAAAAAGCTCTTTGGGAAAAATTCCATGAACAATACCATGATGGAATTAAGCGGGCAAGTTTTTTCAAGAAACTAGAAGGCAATAAATATACTTATCGTGAAGACTTAGAGGGATTATATCATACTTGTCAACAGTACGGATATGAGATCTTTTCTGATCTTGCTGAGTTTATCGAAAAATATATAATGCAGTCTTTAGAAAAGGAATTATCAAATTTCAATTTTTTATATATAATTATTAATACTTACATGTTTTGTTTTTCAAATATTAGAAGCAGTTGATAATTAGAACAAATAATCTAAAAAGATTTTTAAAACGCAATTATGAGGGTCATTTTAATATTGCAACAAATGGAATTACTTTTCATAATATATATATCAACCATTGCTTGCTTTATGCGTTTGGTCAGTGTACTGAACGTCATACTCAAATATGTAATCAGTGTCAAGAGTTTTTCAACTATTTTCAAAAGATTAAGAATAGCACGGCCGTTATACATCATGAAGAACTTAATGATTTGAAAGAACATTTGGTATATTATCTCGCTCATCAAACAAGAAAGGTCTATTTGAATGCACAGTTTAATGCTAATTTATTAGATCTAGATAATGATACGGCATTGGTTTTAGTTGATTATAAAATGAAAATTTTACCTAAGACTGCACATAAACCAAAAATAACTGGTTTGGAAAGAAAGGATGGTCCCTGCATTCTGTTTTAGTATATAAACGGCAATTAGATTCAAACAATTTTCAAATTCAAGCATTTGATCACTGGGCTACGGACACTAGACAAGATTCTTGGTTTACCGCGCTCTTCGCTATATGCAGTAATTGAAAATCTTGATCCAAAACCAAAATCAATCATTATAATGTCTGATAATGGTGGACATTATCATAATGCAGATCTAATGATGATATTAAGTTTCTAGTATGAATGGTATAATATAAAGGTAAAAAAATGGGTATTTTTGAGGCAGGTGAGGCAAAAACTACAATCGATTCTCACTATGCACAGGTTTGTTAAGTTTTTTTTTATAAACAATCTTGATAATACCCGAGATGGTAATTATTTATTGCTACTTTAATAGCAATATTAGGGTTAGGAAAGTGAAAATTAGGGCCAGATAGTCGATTTAGTATTTAGTTAGACAGGATGGTTTACTACTTTGGGTGGTACCAAGGCGACTTCTTTATAATAAACTAATATTTGAAAAATTTAGATTTAGCATGCTATTAAGAAATATGTTCGACTCGAATTTGATATAGAAACTGGCCAAGATATTGAAAATGCAATTCAGGGAATTCGAGGAGCTTATGTATCATATTTACAACCTAATCGTAATAGAGGTAATGCTGTATATAGTCAAAAATGTGAAAATTAGTATATTGCTGTAATTAAAATTAGTATCATAGGAACTGGAAATAATACGCTACCTGGAAATTCAAATTGATTTGAATGGCAGTGGCCAATTAATGGAGATTTGGAAGGTTGTATACTAGCACGATCTATTCCGAATATTGGTGATTGGACAATATTTACTCAAACACAATTAGAAAAGTTGCAAAAATATGAAATCAAAAAACCTACTCCACATACTTCAACCCCAACAACACCAATTTCAGATTGGTATATACCACCACCAAACCCTGCACGTATGTAAACTTTATATTAAAATATAGCTACTGTAATACTAATGTAAACTTTATATTAAAATATAGCTACTGTAATACGAATATATATATATTACAGATATACGCCCAGATTGATTATCAAAAGAAAGCCTGATAAAGCAGTTACATTTAAGATGTATTGAAATTGATGAGAAAGAAAATAAACATGAGTTGGTAAAAAAATTAGAATCAAAACTAATGATAGATACGCATGCAAGTAAGTAAAAAGTAAAAATGAATTTATAAAGTATTTCAGATAAAATAATCTAAAATTAAATTTAGATAACGAAGTATTAGTTGAAGTACTTATGAACAAAGTGGATAATAAAACCCAACAACAGTAAGTAATAATGTTTTTTTTTTTGAAATAATACTAAAAAATACTTACTAGCGAATCTTTAGAGATATCGATAATATATTTCCTTTGCATTCTGGTTGGGCTCTAAAAGAAAACCAAAAATTTGGTAAGAAAGGTGCTGGAAAACGAATGCCGAAAAAAGTAAGGGCCTTGTTAGAAGGGTTTTTTATGGCAGAAAATGCAAACAAAAGTGATCGTTACAACACTCAAGATATGCACAAAGAATTATTAAAATGTGCAGAAGAAGGTAAAATTTCTAATGAAGAAGTTCCTAAACCTACTACTATTCAGAATTGGATAACAAAAACTACGGCTGAACATCGAGAACATGCAGCTTTAAAAGTTTTGAATAAAAATACTTCTTAAAATTAGCACAAAGTAGAAGTTCTTAACTCACTGTAATAAACCTATCCGGTTATAATAGTCAATACAATCGTCAATATAGATGTTGCAAAGAGAGCCTTATTTTTTCATTAAAAAATGATAGCATCCAAAATTCTATTTTAAGTCGTGTAAAAAAAACCAGAGAAAGCAATTTATAATGATTCTAATTACGATCCAGTTTTTATTACTAAAATGTTAGCTTCTAGTAAAATAATCATGTGATACTAAATAGTATTACTATTCGTTCATTTCACTTAGTTAAAATAAACCAATTCAATTTTTTATTTGTCTATTTCCAAAAGTGATACTTATGCTTACATATCAGATATAATATATAAAAACTACATATAAATCTTTATAATATATAGCATTCACCATATGGTCAATTTTTTTAAAATGCATATTTTTAAGAAAGTGCTTCTTGCAAAATACATATATAAAATTACATAATTATATTAGACTAATCAAATAATACGCACTTATAGAGAAAATGTGCACTTATAGAGTGTACTTACAAGTAAGTTACAATTAATTACATTTAGGATGCTAGGACGCTAATTCCGAGACCATGTAAGATATTTTTTAAAGGCCCAATTTTCAATATAATGCTCACGAGCATTATTTTGTGCTTATACAGAACATATATGAATATCGTGTTTTTTTTCCTACTTCATTATAGTGCTTTTGTCAAGAAATAATCAGTATTACCTAGTTACAAATATAAAACATATAAATTAGAATTTTAGTTGATGTAAACTGCTAGTAAAAAAAAATTTGAGAGAGTATAAAGGATTATTCAAATTTGGCTTATTAACAAACAATTAAATTATGAAATACTTAAAGTGATTGCTTTGACTTCTCTATGTTATGCTAGATCTGACTTTTTGTGAGTTGAGTAGCAAGTTGTATTCAAGTAAGAAGAATAAATATGATTGAGCAGGTAAATGTTACTTGCCATGTTAGATTAAATAGTGAAATTGTAAGGTAATTTTTATTTCAGAATCTGGCTATGCCGGTAAATAACTTTTTTTTTTTTTTAGTTGAAATAAAAAAAAATAAAGCAATAGATTCTTGAGGATTTGAACTATCTGTCTATATATGATAATTTAAAAAAAGTTGCATTATAATAGTTTTATTTAAAGTCTATAAACTGGTAATCGGCTAGATTTATCTAATTGATCTACAAAATCTTGCCCCCACATGCTACTAATGATTTTCACTGATTGATAAACAGATCACGAATTAAAAATAAAAGATATTTAAAAAATTTAGATAGTTTAATAATTTAAACAATAAGCTATTAAATTATCAAAAATTTTTTAAATATCTTTTGTTTTTAAAAAGTTATACCAATTTAAAAATGTTTATAATTAAAAGGTGATAGCTTTAGGTGAATTCCACTGTAGTACGCGAGTGAGTAATATATATTATATATATATCAGATATTATATTAGAATAAATATATACAATGCACCCTGCGATAACTAATTTATCGAACCATATATGTAAACATAGTTTGTAGATCTGTATAACAAATATTCTGTATAACAAAAATCTAAATTAATATAAGGTTAGAGTAAAAGTTAAAAGTTAGAGTAAATAATAGTATATACCAAAATTTTGCAAGGAATTTTTTTTGTTAGTGCGTAAAAAGTGGTTAAATAGATGAAATTTTTTAATATTACAAATTTTAGAAAAATTTTTTTATTTTGTTATACAAAGAAAATTTGCACATTACACCTGATCTTCAAATTTAATTGGTAGATCATTGGGGTGCGATATACAAGCACATTGCAGTGTGTGATGCCTAATTAAGCCCTATATTTTAAATTAAATAAACATTTTTTAATCAATAATTCATATTTATTTATAGGCGTTATTTTATGGCAATCTGTCGCTATAGCGACCCACAATCAACCAACCAAAATCGATCACATGAATCATGTATCTGCTGATTTGCAAAGCAATATACAAGAAGCAAGCTAGTGAACACGTGACTTAAAGGACCAATTTTGATCAATCAATAACTTAAAAAATATCACCCAATCACTAAAATTAAAAAAAAGCAAATCTATTGAAAATTTATCAAAAAAGCAAATTTATATATTACTACCAAGGCAACCCCAAAATTTTTTATTTTTTTTTAAAAAAAAAATCAATACAATTATTTTAATTTATTTTCATCAAATCTATTACTATATTATAATATCATAAACCCAACAAATATTAAAAAAAAACATGATTTAACAAAAGTAGCAAAAATGTTTAAAGACTCAATATTTGCCTAGTACTTCCATACACATTTGCCCAGTGCTTCATACATGTTTGCCTAGTGCTTTTATACACGTTTATCTGATGCTTTCATATATGTTCACCTAGTACTTTCATTATATATTCACCTGGTACTTTTATGATACGTTTGCATGGTGTTTTTATTAAACGTTTAACTCACTTTAGCAAAACCTAAAAAAATTATTGAACAAGACAATAACAAAAAAACAAAGAAACAAAAACAAAAACATCAGCAAATTTATAATAGCATAATCTTACGTAAGGTCTTATGAACCGTAATATGAGCAAAATATTACGTAATATATTTCGAAATATTTCGAAATATTAAATTTTCGAAATATTATGAAAGTAATTTTGAAATATTTTGAAATATGTTACAAAATATTTCGAACCCTTTCAAAATATTTTAGAACTAAGAAACCAAACTGAATCAGTAGATTTGTAACCTGGATCGTGCATTAGACTGATTTTTCGAAATAGTTTAAAATAGTTCAACAATGTTCAAATTCCTTACTACAAGATCAGATTAGATCATTTGTTTATAATTAGATTTTCTATTTTGTTTTTTTTTACTTTTTAATTGTAATGATATATAACAAATAACAAATCTTTAACGATTACACAGTGTCTTTACTGCGTCACAAAAACTTTAACCTGGACCACTAAGTAAAAAAAAAAAAAACAAAGTTCAAAATCTCTTAAGCCCATTTGATCCATAAGCTACTAAAAATATATTCACAAAAAGTGTGAAAAAACTAATATTTTCGAAATGTTTTGATGATTTTTGATGATTGTACTACAAAATCAGATTAGATCTTTGTTTATTTTTTTTGTTTATAATTTAGATTTTCTATCAATTTTACATGGTTTCTTCATTTTTCTTTTGTTTTTTTGGGTTTGTTTTATTTTTTTTAGTTTAGTTTTGTTTTTTTTTTATTTTTTAATTTTTAAATTTTTTTATTTTATTTTTATACTTTACAACTGGCACTTTGCAAGAAATCCAACAACTTTTCAACACTTTGCGCAAGCCAACTCAGCTTTTCGACACTTTGCAAGAACACACTTCAGCAATTTCTAAATTTCAAGAACGCAAGTTTTTGCAAGTTTTTGCAAGGTTTCACTTTATTATTTTTTCATTTCATGTTTTTTGTTTTTGTTTTTTTATTATTTTTATTAATTTATTTTATTCTGCACTTTGCAAAAACCTTCAACAATTTCTAATTGCAAAATCATGAACTTTTACTTCAGAAAAATGGAGATTTGGGGCTTTGTTTATTTTTTTATTTAGTTTGCTTACATTTTTGTTTTTTGTTTGGTTTCTTTTTTTTTTACTTATTTTTTTAATTTTATTTTACTTTATTTATCCTTTACTTCTTTTAGAACTTTGCAAGAAAACGACTTGACTTTCTGGCACTTTACAAGAACACCAATTCTAACGTTTCTGGCACTTTGCAAGAAGTCATGAATATGAACAAATATAATTAAATATAAGCAAATATAGGCAAATATAAGCAAATATAATAGTTTATTTTTTTCATTTTTGTTTTTTTTTGTTATTTTTTCAGAATTGTTTTTTGTTTTTAGTTTGTTTTTTTTACTTATTTTTTTTTTTTATTTTATTTATTCCTTACTTTTTTCAGAACTTTACAAGAAAACGATCTGATTTTTCTAGCACTTTACAAGAACACTAATTCTAACTTTTCTAGCACTTTGCAAGAAGTAGCAAATATGAGCGAATATAAGCGAATATAAGTAAAAAAGTGAATATAAGGAATATAATAGTTTATTTTTTTATAGCTAACTGTGGGATGAGCGAAAATAAGTGTTTAGGGCTAGTTTTTTGTATATAGTAATAGAATTAAATGCGACGAAGTGCGAAAGTAGTTTAAAATATTTGTAATAATATAAAAATAATATATAATATATAATAAAGTATAATATTAATTAAAAGTATATATTTAATAAATGTAAAATATAATGTATAATAATAATAAATAAATATAAAATTTTATATTAAATTGCGAAACTATGCAAAATATTGCGAAACCTGTAAAAAAGTATAATTATGTGAATATGTATATCGTTTATTTATTTTTTAAAAATTTTTAAAATTTGCGAAAATTTGCAAAATATTGTGAAACAATGCAAAAATATCAAAATAATATCTCCTGCACGCTTTAGTTTATTGATCTGCATGAGTAAGCGACCCCTATAGGAGAGGTAATTTGTATTTTTTTTATTTGCAATATATTTTGAAATATTTCGAAATAATAACTGTAATATTACTGCAATATAGCGTAATATATTGCGTAATCTACCGCATCGATCATAAGATTTTCATAATATTATGGCCCATAATATTTTGCGTAAGATTACATATATAATTCGCTGATGAAACTTAAACTTATCTACTCGAAACACTGCAAATACATTTCCTAGTGCTAATTCTGCTCAGCGAAGTTTCAAAAAAGAAAAATGAAATTAGTAACAAAAAGGGTGAGGCGACTTAGTGAAGTTGTTAAATTGTCACCCCCAAGTGACAGGTCTAGAGTTCAAATCCCACTGGAGACGGTTTAGAAAAATAGGCCTGTGTACTGGTAATATTTATTCGATAATCGGTTGGGTACATTACCTGTAGTCCTTAGTTACTATCTCGAATGGGAGCTTTCGGGTGAAGTAGTGTCTCGTGATACAGACAAATTCAAGGAACCAAAATAATTAAAACCCGTTTGGCAAGACCCGAGTAAGAAGGTAGTGAAGATCTTTGACGATACTGTGGATACCAGAATTTGAGACCAAAGAACTGGACGAACACTCTGGGGCAAGTGGGACACACCAACCTGGCCGCCAGAGACATACTGGAGGAAAAGGTCCTATACTGTGGAATTAGGGACCAAGGGAAGTAAACCAAAAAGGCACCTAAAGCTAAGGTACAATGACCTTTCTGAGCTAACTGGTTTGGTAGTTTGGGAGGGATCGGTTCAAGGACTGGTTGATGTGGGTATCGGAATCAGAACAAACCTTATAAGGGCACGAATACTGGAATTGTGCAGTTATGGTTAGCCCTGACTGCTAGTAGTAGTCTTGGTGCTACTGCAGATAGTATTCGAAGCCTAATATGGAAATGCATAGGACATAGAAAGATCAGGGGTATGTACTACACCCTTCCTAGGGCAATCCGATAGTATGAGAACTCTACTGGATTATCTATAAAATTAGAGTACAAGTAGTATAGCAGATGTCAACCTGGATAGTCTTCAATTGAAGCAGCATGAGGTTATGTGTTGGCGTGATTGTGAGAGATGATTAGAGATGTGATCCGTTATCCATTTTCATCCGTTTTTATATTAAAATCCACGGATATCCGCAAATTTTAATATGAAAACAGATGGAAACAGATAATGGATCACATCTCTAGAGGTGATACAGGACGGGGACACCAGAGAGTTTAAATGGGTAATCTCCTAGTTAGGTTACAGGTACGGCATATAGTGTAGAACCTTCGGCCAGACTACTTAAAATAGGCGACCAAAAGTTGTACGTGTGGCTACATGTACTCTCGTTAACCAAGAATGTATTATTCAAAAACCTAATAAAAACCCGCCTTTATGCAACATTGCGAAGGTTAAAAAAAAAAAAAAAGAAATTAGTAACAAGATTAGCAAAACAAAGAAAAAGTGAAAGATAAAGAAGAAAATTTAATATCTTACCAAAAATACCACACACACGCCTGCCCAGTGTTGATTCACATCTAGAAAAGTCTAAAAACCAAAAAAAAGTTAGTAACAAATTTAAAAAAAAATAAAAACAGAAAAACAGAAAAAAAATCTTGCCCAAAATACTACATGCATGTTTACCTGATGCAGATTTGTATTTGGCAAAGCCTAAAAAACCTAAGAAAAAAATTAAAATTAATACAGTGCACAACACCTAAAGACTAAAATAATTTCAAAAATTAATAGCTCTTGATACATAAAAGATATGAAAAAACAAAAGCTGCTAAATTGTAACCAATTTAATTTGCTACAACTTAGCAACTTTATTTTAAAATAATTATTATATATTTTTGATTTATATTACTTTAAAGATGCTTAATTTTTATATAATGCATTAAAATGGAACAGTTACATGTTTTGGCCTCTTGCTATTGAATAATTTGTTATTTTAATTAAAAAAAAAATTGAAAAAAATATTTTGACCAATCAAAATACAAGAAATCAAAAAAATGGTAAATTTTAATATGAAATTTTTTAAAATGGAACAAGTCATATATTTTAGTCTTTAGATGTCATGAACTATAACAAGACAAAAAAAAGAAAAACAAAGAAGAATTAATTTCTTACTTTAAACTGCCACATGTCCAAAAACCTTCAAAAAAGAAACTGATATCTGAACCTGAAACCCGATGTTTTTCAAGAAAGAAAATGACATCCTCCAAGAAAGAAAACCAAAATTAGTAACTAGACTAACAAAAAAAAACCTAAAGAAAAAAATTTAATAACTTATCTAAAAAGCCGCACACAAATTTGTACATACTAAGCAACATCTGGCAAAGCCTAAAAAAAAAAGGTTAGTAGAACAAGACAACTCTAAAACAAAACAACTAGAAACAAAAAAAAAAATAATAATAATAATATATCTAAAAGCTATTTAACGTTCGCTAGTACTGTTGCTGTTTTGCTTTTTTAAGCCTACAAACCTAAAAAAAAAACAAAAATAAATGAATTTCTAAAAAAAAAAAAACAAACTGAGATCTAGATCAGATTGGATTAAGAGAATTAATCTCTAATCTGGCTCATACTATTTATATGATTATTAATCTTTAATGTGATTGGCTGATCATAAGGGTCACTATTGTATTTTTGCATTTATTTATTATAACATATTTTAATTTTTATATGATAGTACTATTTTTATTACTATTCATAAAAGAAAAAATGAAATACTAAAAAAAACTATACTAATTTTTATTTTTTAGAAGTAAAATCTATTGTATTCTTGCAAAGTGCCAGAAAAGTCTAGATTTGCTTGCAAAATACTAAAAAAGTCTAAGTTGGTTTTTTTGCAAATTGCTAGAAAGTAAGAGTTGTATTTTTTTTTTTAGTGTCAAAGTGCCCACTTTGGGGATTGGCTTTTATTCAAGATATATTAGACCTCAGTACAGTACATGGAGGAAAATCAATATTTGTACATTGACAAGAGTACAACTAGTCTCACCTGCAACTTTTGGTTGCCTATTTAAGTAGCTACCGAAGGTTCTACCCTAGCTACTATACCTGCAACCCACATACTGGCATTACCTATTTAAACTCTCTGATCTTTTGCCTCCTGCTGGTCCATCTTGTATTACCGGAACACTGTTCCAGATACTAACTGCACCTTTAGGTCTACTTTATCCTTAGCAAGAAACTTGGTAGAGCATTTTCCTGTTCCACACAGGTATTACCTACACTTCAGTAATGTACGCATTCACTAAGACAAACAACTTAAAGTCAGGGATTACCTGCAACTGCTATCATTACCTACTTCTGCCTTTGTAAAATTCACATGATCTTAGTACTATCCTGTTCTTCTTTCAGTTTTTTTTCCCTAGAACTTTCCTTTTCCGGTTGCTTTCCTACTTCCAATCCAAAGACCCAGAAGGGTTGGTCTGCTCTGGCAAACCCAGGGACTCCCACTTCTGGTACATAATTTCACAACACATGTCCTTTTTCTCCTGTGCGATTTCAACAGTTCGGTTGGTAGGGTTCGCCATAAACCCTTTTGTTGTAAGTCCGCTTCTAGTTAGTCTGAACCGGTCAGTTTCTGTTCGATTCCTGTTTGGGTGCCATTGATAGTCAACTACTTCTTTATTCGGGTCTTGCCAAGTATAGTTTCTTTTTGTCCTATGGTTCTGTACATAACATAGCGCCTATACTCTCCAGGATCTATGCGCCCAGTTCTGTGTGTAATAAAGCATCAGAGCTCCCAATATGAGTTGGTATAACTCAGGAAACAGATTTGTACATCTGAGCTCAGAGTTCAGGTTACTATAACGCAAGTAAATTTTTTAAAATCGTCTCTAGTGGGATTTGAACTCTGTATCTTTGTTACAACTTTATGGGTAACCACAATCCAACTACACTATGTTGCTACACCCCTAGAGTTGTATTTTTACAAAGTGCCAAAATAAAATAAATTAATAAAAAAAACAAAAATATCAAACAAAAAAATAAATAAAGTAAAACTTTATAAAAATTTGCAAAAACTTGTGAAAACTCGTGTCTAAAAAATCTTTATTTCTTTAAAGAAGCATTTTTAAAATAGGTGTATATTTTTGCAAAATATCAAAAGTCTGAGTTAGCTTTTAAAGTACCAAATTGGTATTCTTGCAAAGTATTGAAAGGTTGTTAGTTTTCTTGCAAAGTGTTAGAAAGTAAGGGTTGTGTTCTTGCAAAGTGCCAAAATAAAATAAATTAATAAAAAAAAACAAAAAAAAACCAAAAAAACAAGAACAAAGAATATTAAACAAAAAAATAAATAAAGCAAAACCTTGTAAAATCTTGCAAAAACTTGTGTTTAACTAGAGTTCCTCAAATTCAAATCAAACAAATATTGGATCAATTTGAATTTGATCAAATCAAATTGACCCTGATTTGAATTTGATTTGATTCAAATATTTGAATTTGAATTTGATTTGATTCAAATATTTGAATTTGAATTTGTAATAGTAATTTTCAAATCAAATTAAATATTTGTCAAATTAAATCAAATTTGGCCATATTTGAATTTGATCAAATCAAATTGACCCTGATTTGAATTTGATTTGATTCAAATATTTGAATTTGAATTTGATTTGATTCAAATATTTGAATTTGAATTTGATTTGAATTTGAATTTGATCAAATATTTGATTCAAATATTTGAAGATCAAATCAAATTGCAGAACCCTATGTTTAACAAAACTTACTAGTTATACTTTAAAAAATAAATCTGTGTTCTGATAACTGCTTCTTATCGATCAGTTGAATATATTACTTTTGACTATCTTGAATAGAAGCTTTCAAGCGTAGTTGTGTTCTGTTACATAGACAAATCCAAGAAACCAAAGAAACAAAAACCTGTTTGGCAAGTCCTAAGTAAAAAAATAGCAAAGATCTTTAATAGTATTACCAAAACTAAAGTATCAGAAACCAGAGCCAGAAAACTAACTATCAAAAAACTTTCAAAAGAGAGGATCCACCAACCTAGCTGCTGAAATCAAACTAGAGAAAAAGGATCTATATTTCAGGAGTAGGTACCAGGAGAAGAAAACTATAATAGCATTTAATGCTAAGTAGATTGACTCTTTCAGGCTAACTGAATTGGAAGTTTGGAATATATCAGAAAAGGACTAGTAAGAAGATAATAGTGGATACTGAGGTTGTGTGAACCTTACAAGGGCAGAATAGATAATAGTAGTGGTTGCAGAAAATCATTCTGACTTGCAAGTATAAGCCTTAGTGGATACGCAAATTACTAAAGTATAGGTAAACACCTGGTAGAACAGGTACCACTCTACCAAGTTTTCTGCTATAAATAAGCCAGATTGTACTTTTAGGTGTGAGAAGAAGTTCTAAAAGCTCTTGAGAAAAAAGACCAAGATGTTTGAACTGACTGCATAGATAACTCAGATGTTCAGTGAATTGGTTGAAAATACAGAAGATTAGAGGGTTTAGGCAATTCCTATAGTTGGGTTGCAGGTATAGTAGCTACATTAGCAAATTTATAATAGCGTAATCTTACGTAAGGTCTTATGAACCGTAATATAAGCAAAATATTACGTAATATATTTCGAAATATTTCGAAATATCAATATTTCGAAATATTACGAAAGTAATTTCGAAATATTTCGAAATATATTACGAAATATTTTGAACCCTTTCAAAATATGTTACGAAATATTTCAAACTCTTTCAATTATTTTAGGACTAGGAAACCAAGCTGGATCAGTAGATCTGTAACCTGGATCGCGCATTAGACTGATTTTTCGAAATAGTTCGAAATAGTTCGATGATGTTCAAATTCTGTACTACAAGATCAGATTAGATCTTTTGTTTATAATTAAATCTTCTATTTTGTTTTTTTTCGCTTTTTTATTTCCATTCCTTTCGTTCCATTTGTTTCATTTTTGTTTTTGTTTGTTTTTTTCATTTTATTTTATTTATTTTATTTTTTTATTTTTTTATTTTTTTTTTATTTTGGCACTTTATAAGAAAAACAAACACTTTTTGAAACCTTGCGCATGCCAACTATGACTTCTGACACATTCAAGAACACACCTCCAGCAATTTCTAAATTTTCAAAAATGCTTCTTTGGAGAAATGGAGAAATGGTCCAAGTTTTTGCAAATTTTTGCAAGTCTTTGCAAGTTTTTGCAAGTTCTTACGAGGCTTCGCTTTATTTATTTTTCATTTCGTATTTTTTGTTTTTGTTTTTTTTTTTGTTTATTTTTAAAATTTTTTTTATTAATTTATTTCATTTCGGCACTTTACAAGAACAGAACCTTTACTTCCTGGCACTTTGCAAGAAAACCAA